>JARQOC010001330.1:0-43623 GCA_033576535.1 Allobates femoralis
GGGACACACACACCACAAAGAGACACACACACACCACACAGACCCCCCCACAGACACACACACACATACACACCCGATAGGGACACATGCATTCACCGCACAGGGACACACACACCACAAAGAGACACACACAACACAGAGACACACACACCCCACATAGACACCCCCCCCCACAGGGACACACACACATACACACCCTATAGGGACACATGCACTCCCCCCACAGGGACACACACACACACACCACAAAAAGACACACACAACAGAGACACACATCACACAGACCCCCCCACAGGGACACACACACACACACTCTATAGGGACACATGCACTCACCCCTCAGGGACACACACCCCAGGGACACAAACACCACACAGACAGACACAGATGTGCACAAATCACCTCACACAACTCGCCTCATACGTGTGCTATCTTTAATTTCCAAACATAAACATCTGATTAAAAACAGCCAATGTGCAACACATGTGCCATATAGGAAATTAAGACAGATGTCAGTCACATAAGCTGTCTATTATGTGTATGTGTAAGGTAACATATACTGCCCGGCCAGGAGGAGGGTTTACTATTGGCTGGAGATTTATTAGGCTGCCTATAGCAATCAATCACAGCTTAGCTTCTATTTTCTTACAGGTCATTAATATGACATATTCAAATTCTATTTTGTTATAGCTAACATCAGTTATTTATTAACCCGGGCGTAGCCGGGTACTACAGCTAGTATTCTATAATTTTAATAACATCACAGCCAGATTAGGCTATTATAAAATATATTTGTTTCATTTTATTTTGTGGGGTTACAGCCATAACTTTTTATTTATTTTTAACAACATAGTCATATGAGAGCTTTTTTTTTCACAGAATGAATTGTACTCATCAGTCAGCATCATTTTAGGGTATATATGACTGATTGAAATTTTTTGTTAACGCTTTATAGAGAGGATTATAAACAAATCAATAATTTTGGCACCGTTTTTTTCAGCAAATTTTTGCTAAATTTAATACAGCTTAATATCTCATATAAGGCCCCTTTCCCATCAGCATTGCAGCTGATGTGTAACGAATCCGGCAGGTGGTGCCGCATCAGCGGGATCTGCTGCCTAACCGTCGCACTTGTGGCCAAGTCCCATGCATTGTCTATGGGGCTTGTGGTCCGGTGCGATAAGTGTGGTTCTGCCGGATGCAGCAGATCCGGCACTTGTGGCCGCGAAAAAAAGCCACTGCTTGCAGCTTTTTATTTCACGGTCACAAGTGCCGTATACAGCCGATCCGGTGAATCCGCACTTGTCGCACTGGAACGCAAGCCCCATAGACAATGAATGAGTCTTGCGGGATCCGGGCTACAAGTGCGCCGTTAGGCAGCAGATATGGCAGAATTACTGCCCTATTACACAAACCGTATAATGGGGTCATACTGACCCCGTCATAGTTTATGGTGCTATAGCTATACACAAAAAGTGCAAAACTGAAAATAGCATGTACAATATGTCAGTTTAATCATCATAAGGAAATACATAGAATGCTTGTCAAGTCTGGTGGCTCAGATGTTGGTGGCATCAAGATAGGTGTCTTGTGGTCAGAAGTGTTAATCCTTCTCAAACCTCGTGGTATTGCTGTGAGGCAGAATGCCACCGCTCCCAGCGATAATGCTGTTCAGGGGTCCTGGGATGCTAGGTCCTCTAGTGTCAGCTGTTGCCAGGAGATATGACACGCTATGTCTCATGGCTCAGATATTTGGTGTTCCACTCTACTCTCCTCGCCTCTCCTATGCCTCTCTGGGCTGAGGTTGAAGACTTGCATTACCTCAACTGTTTCAGATGATCCACTGGAGGGATATTTATATCCTCTGGTTCAGTGATGATCATTTTCAGTTGTGCTTGGGTGGTAATATTAGTAGTTCTAGCGTGTTTCTTCTGGTTTTCTCTTTTTCCCTGCTTTTTGATCTTGGCTTTCTCAATAGCCTTTCCTTAAACTTTGATTTGACCTGCACTGCTTTTCTGGTTTGTACTGGTGTGTTTGATTCACCTGTGGCCTGTGTGCCCAGCCACCCCACTATTGTCACCTGGAAAAGGCTCAACCAAAGTCCCCTTTTCCAGGACAGAAAGGTGGGTGAAAAGTACCCCGGCCTTTAAGGGTATTCAATAGCATGATGGCTTGTGCAAAGTGTGTCTGGCATACTATGTTGGCTGGCTAACAGTCTTGTCATCCTATCACTGCCCTGGCATTACAATGCCATAATCATGGGGAACAACATTGCTTGGCAACTACATATGCAATCTGCATGGGGTCGCCAAGGGTTATATCAAAACTTCTTTGTAGTAAATTGCATGTCAGTTTTAGTTCCTCTATTCATTGATGACTCGTGAATGAATCACTTATTGACCATATTATTCCTGAATTGCGAGATGGACCAACATTATTTTGGGAAGAAATATAAATAGCAAGCCACCAAAAATGCAAGAGAAGAAAACATAGGAGACACTCATAAGAGACACTCTAGGGATGGTTACTCACTACAGCAAAACTCAAAAAGTCTGAATATGTCTATTGATGTGTTAACTGTTTTCTCCCAAACCCCGCACCTGACCAGATTAAAATTCTTTCTTATAGTCTTATTTTTTTTAAATATTATGATTACATTGAATCCTTTATCCTTGCTCTCCTCACATGCACCAGGATGTCAGTTACACTGCTATGGGTGAGCTGTGCTTCCACCGCACAATCAAATTGACTGACAGCGTTCTCAGATTAGTTTGGTGAACACTGGCAGGGAGAGCAGTTATTTAGAATTTAGGACTAAAACAAGCATCATTAAAGAGGTTTTTATGAAGCTGATAAAGTGCTGCTAATACCATATAAGGGTAAATCCTGATGACAGATTCCATTTAAATATAGATTATAAGGCTTTACTTCTATGAACGGGAACATTTTTCGACGTTCATTGTGGTTTGTGCATTGTGCTACAAAAAAATGCTAATTTTGTATCATTTTTCATATTTTTTTAGAAGATTCCTCTACAAGAGTGATATAAAAGCTAAACCACAAAAAGAGGAATTAAACTTTCCACAAAAAGATAAAGAATTAAACACAGAAAAAATACAAAGCATTTACCTCTCCAGGTCAAGGCAGCTTTTGGCCAAAATATTAACCAATACCTCAGTAGTCTCTCACACTGCTCTGGTGTGAATTTGGTCCACTCTTCTTCCAGTCTCTTCCACAGTTCTGTGACTGCTGTGGGTTTCTTGGCCATAACTTTGTCACCAATGATTTTCCAGAGGTTTTCTATTGCATTTTGATCAGTACTCTGGGCTGACCATTTCATTGTTTCAATGTGTTCTGCTTCAAGGAACTGCTTTACCCATTTTGCTATATGACAGGGGGCATTCTCCTGCAAAATTGCTGGCTGATTAAATGCTGAACACAAGTAAGGAACCATGTATTGTTGCAGAACGTTCTGATAGACACTTGTATTCACACTGCCATGTAGCTATATGAAAGGTCCAACCCCTTTAGCAGAAAACATTCCCTAAACAATGACACTTCCTCCACCACCTTTCAGTGTCTTCTTTACACACTTAGAATTCAATCATTACCCAGTTTTTCGACAGACATAATGTTTTCAATCAGAACCAAATAAATTAAAATTGCTTTCATCACTACAATGAACTGTTGACCACCTCTTTTGTCCACACTATATGCTCCTCAACAGAGGTGAGTCTAACTTTTTAAATCTTTCTGCTAATGAGAGGCTTGGTCACTGCAGAGTGGGCTTTCAGTCCAAATGCTCTTAAACATTGTGACACTGCATGACGAGACAGATCCTTACCCTGTTCAGTGCTGAACTGGCGAGCTATTCCAGCTGCAGTGTTGAAATGATTACTCATGGAGATTCTCTGCATTATCCTGTCCTCTTGTGCATTTGTCTTTTGAGGATGACCAGCCTTTTGGGGGACTTGAAAGAGTTTGTGATGTTGTAAGGATGCAATATTCTAGAAATCATAGACCTGTAATGACCAAGTTCTGTTGCTATGCTCATAGGGTGACCTCTTTGGCCTTAATCTTAACAACATGATGCCAGAGGAGAGTCACTTTGAAATGGCACACCATTTTTACATAGTGAGTGCAATCTGGAAAGTTAGGCTGCCAGTTATATAGAGTTTGTCAGACAATTAAGAAAATTAGCACCAGGTTTCAGATTAACACCAATAACTTGCAGGATATGAAAGTGTTCTCTAATTTTGATCAGGTTTTTGATCAGTCATTTGGTGCTTTTTAGGTCCTGGACCAAGTCGTACAGTGCCGGGATGAGGAGCGATCACCATGGGAACCCAGTGAGTGAGTAAAAAATAATGATATTCGTATAAGACATGTACTTAGAATAAAAATCAAAATTTTTTTTGCAAGCAAATAAATGTAATACCTAATAAAGAACTGCTATAATTACATATCATTTTCTTAAAATTTTTGGTTCTTTCACCTTTTTCGTTCTAAAATTTTACAACCTGAACAACCATGGCTTGCCCCCACTCAGTTTTGATCCTAGATATGCCTATGGACTCAGCTATACCATGCATGTAATCTTTACTTACAATTTACAAAAGTTCACATAAACTAGCAAATATCATTACTTTTTCACTTTGCTATTGCACTATTAACATCTGTGAGAGAGAAAGGTGAAATCCTTGGCCAGACAAACCACTTAAAAGCTCAAGAGAAGCCAAAAACAATGAAACACAGCTTAGATTTTAAAGATCAATTAACTAAAAGCTAGTTAAATATTTACTGCTTAGGATTTACTATGCTTAACATCAAAGGCCATCCCATATCCCTTGGCTATGTAGACGTCTGAGTAAAATGTAAGAAAGTAAAAAGGAAGGTGGGATAAAAAGCATTAAATATTTATCAGTCTTGTCTATTCCTATGTATGGGTGTAAATGTACCATATGCAGAACCTAGTCCACATATTTACTATTGCATGTATTACTGGGTGATCAATAGTGGATGAGCCTCTGCAAGTCACTGCTTCACTCCCTTATCAATGAACAGGATTGAGCAATCCATATATACAAATATAGTATTAAAGGTAAGTAGACAGTATAATTAATATTTTAAACTTGATATAATAGGAAGTATTTTATTTTATACTCATTGTAGCACCCAGCATTGCCCGAGATAGTAAATATCTGTTCTTAGCTATAATATAATAGAATGATTTAACAAAAAATGATTTTGCACATAAAAGCAACAAAGTAAATAGACAGAAAATGTGTTATTGAAAATAAAAAAAAATAAAGTAATAGAGGCATTTTGTATCATATATTGAACACCACAGATATGCAACAAAACTTATCTAACTGATTACCCCAGTAATGTGAACCACTTTATCTGCAACTCCTAATTCAAGAGTCTTTTGATGAACAACGTTCTTTGTTCTTTCCTTTCGGTGCAAAGACGAACACATTTTTGGCAGTTCCAACTCTTGAACTGGCCACGTAAAGTTGAACATGAGAAAAGCATGGAGATTGCAAATCAATTTCTGCTCCTTTCTGTCGCTGAGCCTTGTTAATGGACATTGCAAAAGCCAGTCGAACTTGAAACTGGAGGTGTTTAAAATCAAAAGGCAAATTGCACTATGGTCTCTCTTACCAGGGAGACATGTGAAAGCTTTTGACCCCAGTTTTATGTCTGTGTTGAGACTTGATGTTAAACGTCCTTTTTTCTTTAGGCAGTGGAAGAGTTAATGTCAGTCTGCTGCCAGCAAGCTCATTAGATCTTGCTCAGGTATGGCCTTTCTGCAATTGCTTTTTCCCCTTTATATATCCCTTGGTCCCAGAATGCCTTGCTGGAGATTGAATTCATACTGGCCAAAGCTAGAGGTGAAGGAAGCTTCCTGGAGATTCCTCTGCTGTGAAGTCATCTGCTGTCTGGTGAAGTGACAGCAGACGTGAAGTTCCTTGTTTGTCTTCCCTTTCCCTCGTGTCTCCCATAGTGCAGTGGTTGTGGACTAGTGTTCCCGCCGGACATTTCCTAGTGAGGGCTAACATCAGGGCCAGCAAGGGCTCTAGGTATCCTGCTCGGCGACGAGTTGAAAGAACTCGTTTAGGGACGGTATGGAGATCAGGGCACAGCCACAGGTGAATGCAGGAGGTCACGTCTCCCCCATTTCCTATGACCAGTGTCCTCCACTGTATTTATCTCCCTGGTGTCTCCCATGTAATGCGTAACGGCTGATTTGTGGAAAGCTTGCGTTCAGCCAATTCATTCCCTACGGGACTTGCGGTCATGTGTTGCACTTGCGGTTTTGCCGCATCAGGCACTTGTAGCATGTCAAAAAAACGCTGCTAGCAGCATTTTATTTTAGCTGCCGCGGTGAGTGCTGCATTTCCCGGATCCGACAAAACTGCACTTTCTGCACATGACCACAAGTCCTGTAGGGAATGAATGGGGTTTGCCGCAAGTCAGCTGATATGTGACAAATCTGCCGGATCAGTCACGATTGTACAAAAATGCTGATATGAAAGCAGCCTCACATTTACTTACGGAGCGCTGTCAATAAAGACAAGCTTTAGTTTACAAATATGAGGGTGCTGCGAAGCCCCACAAGTGCATATTAAATAAAGTAGATTTTACATTTTAGCTTCTATAAAAAATATTTTACAGTAATAACCCCTTAACCCCTGTCTACAGTAATATGCCCCCTAATCCCCATTCCAAAGCATCAGCCTCCCTCTTCCCCAATCCCCAGCCTGTATAGCGTCAGCCTCCCCCAAACCCCAGCATATATAGCACCAGCCCCTCCTGGTATATAGCAGAATATATCAGCTCCACCACCCCCATCATCAGTATACAGTAGAATATAGCAGCTCCAGGCCTTGCCATCACCAATATACAGCAATATATAGCAGCTCAAGGTCCCCCATCACCAGTGTATAGCAGCTAAATTCCCTCTGTCACAAGTATACAGCAGTATAGAGCAGCTCCAGACCCTCCCATCACCAGTATACAGCAATATATAGCAGCTCCAGGCCCCCCATCACTAGTATACAGCAGTATATAGCAGCTCCAGGCCCCCCATCACCAGTATATAGCAGTATATAGCAGCTCCAGACCCCCCCATCACCAGTATATAGCAGTATATAGCAGCTCCAGGCCCCCCATCACCAGTATACAGCAGTATATAGCTGTTCCTGGCACCCTATCACCATTATACAGCAGTATATAGCGGCTCCAGGCCCCCTTCACCAGTATACCGCAGTATATAGCAGCTCCAGACCCCCTGATCACCAGTATAAAGCAGAATATAGCAGCTCCAGGCCCCTCCATCACCAGTATACAGAAGTATATAGCAGCTCCAGCCCCCATCACAAGTATGCGGCAGTATATTGCAGCTCCAGGCCCCCATCACAAGTATACAGCAGTATTTAGCAGCTTCAGGCCCTCCATCACCAGTATACAGCAGTATATAACAGCTCCAGGCCCCCCATCACCAGTATACAGCAGTATATAGCAGTTCCAGGCACCCCATCACAAGTATACAGCAGTATTCAGCAGCTCCAGGCCCCCTTCACCAGTATACAGCAATATATAGCAGCTCCTGGCCCCCATCACCAGTATACAGCAGTATATTGCAGCCCCAGCCCCCATCACCAGTATACAGCAGTATATAGCAGCTCCAGACCCCCTGATCAGCAGAATATAGCAGCTCCAGGCCCCTCCATCACCAGTATACAGAAATATATAACAGCTCCAGCCCCATCACTAGTATGCGGCAGTATATAACAGCTACAGGCCCCCATCACAAGTATACAGCAGTATAATGCAGCCCCAGCCCCCATCACCAGTATACAGCAGTATATAGCAGCTCCAGGCCCCCCATCACCAGTATACAGCAGTATATAGCAGCCCCAGCCCCCTGTCACCAGTATACAGCACCACCCTCCCCCATCTTCAGCTCTATAAGCTCTCATTTGTTCCTGTGTCTTCCTCGTCTTCGGTTCTGGTCTGATGTCTGCAGTAAGATGATCTCACCCTCCTCATATCTCATGTAGTGAGGCAGCAGCATAATTTCAGACCAGGGAGCTGGTGGACCCTTCTCTGACCCTGGCAGTGCAGGTACTTCCTGGGTCAGTCAGCTCCCTGCTGTATCCGAGCAGTATGGAGCTGCCCCTCCCCCCCCTCCTGACCCTGACCAACTTCCCCCCACCCCTCTAAAAAGACAATTGATTTCCTGGATTGGCTAGCGGAGAGGAGGTTTTAAAAAAAATTAATCTCCCCTGTGTTGGAGCCACCCCCTGCAGCCCGATGCCCTAGGCCCTGATTACAGCACTTTAGGGCACTTTTTTCATATGTACAACAGCAACTTAGTATATTAACTTGTTACAGCTATCACTACCATACTGATTAATTTATCCTATGATTGTATCTTGATTAGATACGTTGTAATACACTTGGGCTTATTTTTCTCCCTCATAATGCGGGTCATTCCACGGACCATATCATAAGGCCTTTTTGGGATCCACTGGGAATTACCATTTATATCACTATAGATCTGGTTCCATCCGGTCTACCATCTGTATTTGCACCGGATTAGATTATGGATCCCACTTTGTTTTATATTTGTCAGTTTTTTGTTATTACATCCATCCTTGTGTGTTACTAAAATTCCATGTTTACTTAACTTTTATTTTGTCTCACTCATTCTCTCAGACAATTGACTATGGACCTTGTGCCCCATTATTACCCTTTGTATACATTCTATCATTGTTCTTTAAATATTCGGTCAATGTCTATTATGTTGATTGCATTGTGTCCATTATACACCTAATATTATGTTGCTGTATTTGTGTCAGCCTGTGGTATTATTGTTAAAATCGATAATAGATACTCTTACGGTATATGTTCCCTTGTACCCCCCCTTGATTTTAAATGTTTTTAAACATCTCCTTGTATATTTGCACTAAATAAATTGTGGCTTCACTTTGGCATACTAATTTTGGGTGTTGCCCCCGTACGTGCCTTGTCTTTCCTTTTTCTTTCAATAATACACACCTGGCATGATGAGCACCCTTATTATTATTTGGATGAATTTGATATGGTGCACCTATCTTTCTCTTTAACACATTCCAACTGTGCAGACGGAATCCAGCACACCTCCCTACTACGCTGCCAGCATGGCTCTATGCTATTAGGCTGTGTTAACGTTAAATTGCCTGAGAAATTGAGTCACACACCTGAGGAGTTGTGGTCAGCTTTGGAGACCAAGTTTCTTCAATGGCTGTCTCCACTGAATCTGCAGCCAGGAAAGGCCGTGTGCGACAATGCAGCAAACCCAGATGCGACCCTACTCCAGGGGAAGGTGACACACGTGCTTTGCACGGCTCATGTCATGAGTCTGGTCGTCCAGCATTTTCTAGCCCACTATCCCGGACTAGATGCGCTGCTGCAGAGGGCACGGTCTCTGTGTGTTCACTTCTGCCGTTTGCATCCCTCGACTCAACGACTTGCATCGCTACAGAAGTCTTTCGGCCTGCCGGTTAACCGCCTGAAAAGCGAAGTGCTGACACAATGGAATTCCACTCTGCACATTTTGCAGCGACTGTGGCAGCAACAATGAGCCCTGGTGAAGTATGTCATGATATATAGCCTGGGCCAATGTCCTCCTGCGGTGTGGCAAATCACACTGCTGGAGTGGTCACAGATTAAGGACATCTGCACCCTTCTGCTTGGTTTTGAAGTGGCGACTAAGATGCTTAGTGCTGGTGTGCCATTATCAACATGATCATTCCAGTCATCTACATGCTGGAGCACACTTTGACCAGCATGCGGAATCAGGTGGTGGTCCAAGAGGAAGAGGGGGAATAGAGAAGGAGGTGTATGCGGTAGGGATAACAAGATCTGAAAGGTCGGTACTGTCATCAGCAAAGAGGCGGGTGGCATGAAACGATGGAAGAGAGGAATCGACAAGGGCTCATGGTAGCATCCAAACAGTTGAAAAAGGTGCAGGAGGTGAGAAGGAAATAGAGGAGAAAGAGACAATGTTCACAGAAGACTCAGCAGTTGAGGGGGATTTTAGTCATGTTTCTGTTGTGAGTGGTTGGCGGGAGAGGGTACAGAAAGCAAGTGAGAATGTTACCCCACCGCTAACAACACAACAACACAACAAAGATTTGGGCCTCACGGATGCACAAGAAACATGAGCGCCTTCTTTCTTCACTCTCTGCAACATGATCCACGGATTCTTAGGATTTAAATTTAAGCTGACTACTGGGTTACCAGACTGTTAGATGCCCAGTACAAAACTAAATTTGCCCAAATGATTCCTGCCTTGGAAAGGGACAGACACAGGCAGCAGTATGAAAAAAAGCTTTTAGACAATCTGAGTACTGCTTTTCCCCAAAAGGCCAGTGGCAGACATAGTGCACATCACAGTTCTATACTTCCAACCCAGGGAACGTTGAGTCGTCATCACAGAAACATTACCAGCAGCAGTGTATCAGTTACCAGCAATTTCTGGGAGTCATTTAACCAATTTTTTAACATCCTTTGCATTGCCAGAATAAAGGACAAGTCTGACACATAGTCAACGCCTAGAGAGGATGGTGTAGAAGTATCTACAGCTCAATATCGATAACATGGCTGTTGAACTGGGCCATTGTGAATTTTGGGCTTCAAAATAGGAAAAGTGGCCTGAGTTTACCTCTCATGCCTTGGAAATTTTGTCATGACCTGCAGTCAGCGTTCCTAAGAACCCATCTTCAGCGCTGATGGTGGTATCCTGACAGATAAGTGCATACAGCTGTGCACCGTAGTGCAGATCGCCTAACATTTATCAAGATGAACAAGTCAGGGGTCGCCAAGGACTTTTCTACCCCAGTGTCAGAATGGGGAGATTAGGCGCTGGTGTACTTTTCAGTGTGCTGCATTAAGCTACACATTACAATATTTCAACTCTGGGGCAATTGTTGTCTTTTTAGTTGTGGAATTGCCTAATTTTTGGAAAAGTGGGGACTCTTGTTAGGGTCTCTTTGCTGTGTGGTGCATGAATTAAGCAGGGCTCTCTGAGCACAATACTTGCTCCTGACATTAGTGCACCACCTCCTAAATACTCAAGCTTGAAATTATGGGCTCAGGCCTTCAGTGTGCTGCTATTGTGGCCCAATACATAATATTTGAATGGATGCTACTTTGATGTAGCTGTGACAATAATTTTTGGAAAAGTGGGGACTGTTGTTAGGATCTTTTTGCTGTGTGGTACATTACATTAGCAGGGCTCTCTGAGTGACATGCCTACACGTGTCACTGATCCTACATTTACTCCTCTTCCTCCTTTTACTTAATGTAGAAAACTGTTGCCACTTTTCCCCTGTGATTCGACCTTATGTCAATTCAAGCTGAGTTTCACCCACCTCTTAAAGTTGAGTAAATGTGAGTCACATCCTATTTTTAAGTGATTTTGAAGAATGTGCAGGCTGGCTTAGACCATGTCTCATGAACCCATGCTACGCCATGAGACTATTTGTACTCTATGTAGATTGCTGTCCCTTTTCCTGGTGTCTGGCACTAATATGTGCAGTTTGTCAGCTTTTGGACATCTTTGAAGGTGTTGTTTTCTATGTGTTTCATGTTGCCTGCCAATGATTTCATTAGGGTTTGGTGAGCGGTTCGTCAAACAATTTGGCGAACATCCCTGCAAATTTGAAACCTCAGGTGTTCACTCATCTCTAATAATAAGTGCCATAGGGGTGTCTGGGTAATATAATAGTCACTGGCATTAGATCAAAATAGATCAAATATATGTAAGATAAAATGCCAATGGAAGGTAAAAAAAACATATAGCTATTAAATCACTTTATACCTCAAAAAGGTGCATGCTGATACCTTAATAACAAAGAATACGTGTAAAAGATATAGAGATTACACATCGCCTACATGATAAAGTTAGGCTAGGGTCACATCTACGTTTTTATTTTTAAAACCTGATCCGGTTTTGAGCTTTCAAAACGCTCAAAACCGGATCAAGAAACGCTCCTCATAGGAGCCAATGCAACCTGCGTTAAAAATCATGCAGGCTGCAGTTTTCGGAGTGGTTTAAGCATCTGCACTCCAGTAACCGGATTGCTCAGGATGTGTAACGGTATGACGCGATGTTAGCCCCGCCCCTTTCATGACGCGGCCTCCCTCTCAACACAGAAGCAAGGCCAGAGGGGGCGGGCATAATTAATTAGCGGGAGGAGGCGGTAGCACACAGCCCCGCCTATGTTTTCAAAATGAAACTGGAACAACACGTAACTATAGGCTCAATTCTTTACTTTAATACTTAGTTTTGGTCATAAAAAGGGATAGCTAGAAAAGAGGGGTGCAGGGACCCCTCTATAAAGATACGGGGGGGATGTGAGTTTGGGGGTCATGCACGGAGCTACGAGGAGCCCGTCGCATTTGGACATTGCAGGATAAGCCCACCTGAGTGGGCATACGGTCTCTAGGGGACTAAGCCCCCCCTAGAGACATTAATCAATTGTTTATTTATTTAATTTATCATTTTAATAGACAGAGAACAGTTTGCTCATCCCTGCAGGCCCTGAAGAAGATAGCGAAACGTACGTTGGCGGTGGGGGGCCAGGACTGAAGCCTTGACCAGCACAGTTATTACTATACACCAGGTATGTGATTTAAGCAGGGACAATTACATCTGGGGCACTGCGGCAGCACTGTACACGGGTGACCCAGTCCAGGGAGAAGTAGGGGAAGTGTTACATTATTGGAAGGATCACCTGGTGGTACTTGGGCACAGGGCAATATATATCAGAGTCCCATTAGGCGGATAATTAATACAACTATCGATAGTGCAGCCACTTATAGTGTTAAGTAAACCTGAGTAATATGTCCCTGTGAACCTGGTGTAACTGGTACTGTATAATGCTAAAAGTATATTATTAATTGTTACTAATTGTTGTTAACTATTATAGAGTCATTTACAGTTTGGTCACAGTCCTTGACCCAGTTATAAACTATTGGTAATCAATGGGGTACCTTTGTGTAGTTTTATATATATTTTATGAATTGTTATACGATTTAAACTAATAAAGTGATCACTTATTTAAATATATTTTGTACTCATCATTCATCTAAGAGCCCGTTATAGGGAAGTTCTGGGTGGTTTTGAAGTAGTTTGCAGAAATATAGTCTAATATATCAATTGGCATCCAAGTAGGTGGATGAGGTTGAAAGCTTTTCAATGATTTGGAAACAAACAATCTCCAGGATTGAATAGAGGCTTTCACTAACGTTTCTTTCGGAAGAGGTTTGTTTTTATCACAAAGGAAGGAAAGAAGCTGTGGACCTAGGCCTCCCTTTAGCATATTTTTATCTTCAAGAGTAAGCCAACTTGGTCTATCGCCTGTCTCCCACCATGATTGACTCAGTTTTATGATAGTGGAGTGATGATATGCGATGAGGTTGGGAACAGCCAGACCTCCTCTAGACCTCCCTTTCTCCAGGGTAGTCTTAGCCACTCTTGGTTTTTTCTTATCCCAAATGAATCTCGTCAGTTGAGTTTGTAATTTTGCCATCCATTGTCTGGACACAGGTAGGGGTACAGAACGAAAAATATAGAGAAGTTTCGGTAAGATAAACATTTTAAATGAGTTTATTCTTCCCAACCATGAACATCGTCCTGAATGACTTTGTAGATATAATTAAGATTAACGTCTACTATCTTAGATAGGGATTTGGTCAAATAAATACCTAAATATTTTATAGATTCTTTTTCCCACGAGAGAGAGTGTTCGCGTTTTAACAAGTCAAGGAGGTCCTGATCTATATTTAAGTGTAACACCTGAGTCTTTTTCAAATTGATCTTATAATGGGAAATTCGAGAAAATGTATCAATTGTGTCAAGGAGATATCGTAAAGAATTTATGGGATCAGTCAAAGTTAGGCTGTGGTTCCACATAGAAATCCGTTTTTGGAAGTGATTTTCATCACCAATCCGTTTTTTTCTGGGTGCTTTTTGAGCCTCCTGCACTCCTGAACGTTTTTGGACTTTTCATTAAAAAAACGCATGCGCGAACGCATGCGCAAACGCAAGTGCGCATATGCATGCGTTCGCGCATGCGTTTCCCATAGGGCCCCATGTTAAAAAAAATGCATGAAAACGCATGCGTTTTTTAACTGATGCCAAAAACGTTGCTAGCAACGTTTTTGACTCAAAAACGGACAGGGCAATGTTTGGAGCTCCAGAGAAAAACGGACAGGGTGTTTATTACATCCAATCCGTTTTCTGTCAGTTTTTGGACTTAGAAAAAAAAAAAGAGAAAACTGAAGCCAAAAACGGACTGAGGGCTTATGTGGAACCCCAGCCTTACCAGGATATCGTCAGCAAATAAACTAATCTTAAATTGTCTCATAGAAATGGGAATGCCTTTTATCAAAGGATGAGTACGTATTTTTTCCGCTAACGGCTCAATAAAGAGGTTAAAGAGAGAAGGGGAAAGGGGACAACCTTGACGTGTACCATTCGTTAGCAAGATGTCTTTTGACAAAAAGTTATTTGTTATGATTTTCGCACTCGGATTAGAATAAAGCGAATTAAGTTAGTTATATTACCCCCAAAGCCAAACCTCCTCAAAACCTCAAAGAGGAACCCCCAGTGGACCCTGTCGAACGCTTTCTCCGAGTAGACAGCGACCACTAGGGTTGGAGTCCCAGTTCTCTCTATAAAATCTATTAAATTTAACGCCCGTCTCGTAGCATCCGATGTTCCCCTTCCCTGAACGAAACCCACTTGATCCCCGTGAAGGAGTGTCGAGATAACTTGTTTTAGTCTGTTATTTAAAGTTTTACTAATAATTTTTAGATCTGAATTCAGGAGCGATATGGGTCTATAGTTAGCTACATTCTCAGTGTCACCCTTATCTTTTGACATAACCGTAATCACTGCTTCTTGCATTTCCTTGGGAAGACTACTCTGGTCAGTAGTGAGGAAATTGATTAACCTAGTTAAATATGGGACAAGGATATCTTTAAAGGCAATATAGTATTCGTTCTGTAACCCGTCTGGCCCGGGAGACTTAAATTTCTTTAGGGATGCAATAGTATCAGAGATTTCAGCTTCAGTGTAGGGTAAGCTTAGGAATTTTAACTGGTCAGATGTCAAAGAAGGAAGTTGAATAGAGTCTAAAAACAAAGCCATTTCCACAGCACAGGGATCAACTTCCCCGGGCTCCTTTCCTAAGTTATATAACTTCTTGTAATAAACTTCAAAGACATCTGAAATTTCCGCAGGGGATTTGACTATAGAATTAGGTTTATTCCTGATCTGTAGAATTCTCGTTTTGGCCCTTCGTATTTTTATCAATTTGGCAAATAGTTTGGAGGGTTTGTTGGTACAATTATAAAAATTACATTTAGTAATGTGGGAAACCTTATCAAATTCCGCAGTTAAAAGGGATTTTAGTTCAACCCTCAATTTAAGAATGTCACCAAAGATGGAATTTTTCTTGGTCCGAATCACCTCCGATTCCAAGTCTTTAAACTTACTTATGATGGAAGCCGTATCTTTAGTTAATTTTCTTTTTAGGAGAGAATTTAATTGAATTAGATGACCTCTAATCAGTGCCTTATGGGCAGTCCATAAAGTTGGAATAGGCATATCTCCCAAATCATTTTCTTTAAAGTAATATTGTAATATACTTTGAATTTTGGATTTATAATCTGGATGGTGGTATAGAAAAGAATTTGCTCTCCAGAGTTTCCGCCCACTATAAGAAGCCCCATCTGTAGTAACGAAGATTATCGGAGAGTGATCCAACCAAGATCTAGGAAGTATTTCTATTGATTTAATCTTCTGCAAGGAATTGATATTAGTGATGGGCGAATCCTAAATTACTCGGAATCGCTTGACTCTAGCGAGTCCGAGCACAGGACTCGCTACTCGTTGCGAGTCTAGCGAGTCCAATGTTAATGAATGGGGAAGCGAGTAATAGCGAGTAGTGTGAGATTTATAAATCGCAGATGTGTCTAGGAACCTTCAGCCTGAAGCAATCCTAGTTTTGTCATTTATTTGCATTGGACTCGTTTACTTTGCAACTGTAATCGCTGGGAAACTCGCACAGATAAGAGTCCTGTCTTCTCTGTGTGCTGGCTGCCAGCTCCAGGGTCCTAGAGCCTGCCTGCTGCCTGATGTAGCAGAACTGAGATTGTTCTCAGTCTGCTCATTCCCTGTGTACAGACATGAATGTCTGTGCACAGAGATGATGTAGCAGTGCTGAGATTGTTCTCAGTCTGCTCATTCCCTGTGCATAGACATCTATATATATGCACAGGGGATGTAGCAGAGAGGACATCGCGTTTTGGACTGCGTCGGACGGAAGAGGATTTTTTTAATTAAAGATGGAGTCCCTAATGGCTTTTTTTTTTATTTCTAATCAAAAATTTTCTTTGTGTTGTGTTTTTTTAAAACAATTTAATAGAAATTCATGGCGGTCATGTCTAATATTGGCGTGACCGCCATAAATTTCGGGCTTAGGGCCAGCTGATAATACAAAGCTGGCCCTAACCTCTTTATTACCCAGCGTGCCACCACTACCAGGGCCGCTGGAAGAGCGGGGTTCAGCGCCAGAGGATGGCGCTTCAATGAACGCGCCATCTTCTGGGGCGGCTGCGGGCTGCAATTTGCAGCGGGGGGTGCCCAGAAAGCTTGAGCATCCCTGCGCTGCGGATTCCAGCCCCCAGCTGCTTAGCTGTACCTGGCTAGACATAGAAATTGCGCGGAGCACCATGCATTTTTTTTAAATTATTTCATGAAATTCTGAGATTCTGACTCTGACTCTGAGACTCTGACTCTGAAATTCATGAAATAATTAAAAAAAAAATGCGTGGGGCTCCGCGCAATTTCTATGTCTAGCCAGGTACAGCTAAGCAGCTGGGGCTGGAATCCGCAGCGCAGGGATGCCCAAGCTTTCTGGGCACCCCCCGCTGCAAATTGCAGCCCGCAGCCGCTCCAGAAGATGGCGCGTTCATTGAAGCGCCATCCTCTGGCGCTGAACCCCGCTCTTCCAGCGGCCCTGGTGGCGGTAGCATGCTGGGTAATAAAGGGGTTAATACCAGCTTTGTTATACAAGCTGGTATTAAGCCCGAGATTCTTAATGTCAGGCCACGTTTGACCCAGCCACTAAGAATCTCCAATAAAGGGTTAAAAAAAACACAACACAGAGAAAAATTTTTATTTGAAATTTAAAAAAAAGCCATTAGGGACTCCATCTTTAATTAAAAAAATCCTCTTCCGTCCGACGTAGTCCAAAACGCGATGTCCTCTCTGCTACATCCCCTGTGCATAGATAGATGTCTATGCACAGGGAATGAGCAGACTGAGAACAATATCAGCACTGCTACATCATGTCTGTGAGCAGGCGGGCTCTAGGACCCTGGAGCTGGCAGCCTGCACAGAGAAGACAGCTGGACTCGGCTCGCAATGTAACAGCAGTTACTTTGCGAGTTTCCCTGCTATCACTGGCACAGTAGCCGAGTCTAATGCAAACAATGGCAATCCTAGTTTTGTCAGCGTTTCTGACAAAACTAGGATTGATATTGATTTGCATTGGACTCGTGCGAGTAATCACTGGGAAACTCGCAGAGTACCGAGTCCTGCGAGTCCCTTACTACTCGCCGAGTAACGAGTCCTAGCGAGTAGATTCGCCCATCCCTAATTGATATCTGTCAAAACTAGATCTATCCTAGCAAAGGATTTATGCGAGTCAGAAAAATGAGTAAATTCTATAGATGACGAGTTTATGCACCGGAATGCATCATAGAATTCCTCCTGGTTAAATAATGGATCAAGCTGGACATTGGTATTCCTGGCTTTATTGGATGAGTCAAACATAGCATTAGGAACCGTGTTAAAGTCCCCAAAAATGAAGAGGTTGCCTTTCTTATGATCATGGATAGTCCTGAACAGTTTTTTTAAAAATGAAATTTGACCTTTGTTAGGAGCGTATAAATTCACAAGTGTGTGAGGAGTATCATTTATTTTACATATCAGGATAAGATATCGGCCCTCATCATCTCTATGGACCTCAAGTTCTTCAAATTTAAGAGTATCCCTAATCAAAATGGCAACTCCAGATTTTTTTTTCTTGTTAGGGGAGAAATAGATATGAGGAAATAGTTTATTCGTAAACTTTGGTGGATTTTCTAGGCAAAATTTAGTTTCCTGAAGTCCTGCCAAATTAATTTTATGTCTCGCAAGTTCTTTCCATACATGGAACCTTTTTTGAGGGGTATTTAACCCATGGACATTTAGTGAAAGGTATCTGGTGGTCATTGTCTCAATGAAGAATTAAAAATGTATGTAAGCTAGCTGCAATGAAAGTATGAAGCTGAGGAAGTGTGAGGGAGAGGGAAGGGAGAGAATTAGGAGGGAAACTAAACTACTACAGGTAGGTAAAGAAACAAACTATTAAATGAAGCAAACTATAACACAGAATGTAACTAGTAATAAGAACTATGTAAGTATCAATACTATAAGGAAGGGTTCAAGGGAACCGTTATTCAACTTCCTGCAAGGCTAATGTTTTGGCCATTGTGCCTAATTAGACCTTAAATCTTTAAAGTGTCAAACAGAGCTACTTAAGACCCGTCAAGTATAAGTTAGATGTAAGTTTCTCAAAACTTTCAGTCCCTCAGACTTATCTTCAATAACAAAAGATTTCTGTTTGTATGTAAAAATAACACTAGTGGTCGGACAACCCCATCTGTACAAGATCTCCTTAGCACGTAGAATGTCCGTTACAGGCTTCAAAGATTTCCTCTTCAGCATCGTGTCTTTAGAAATATCTGTGAAGATTTTAATCCCGTCGTAAGGTGGAGGTAGGGATTTATTATCTCTTAAGAAAGTTGTCACTTTATCTCTGGTTTGATAGAAGCTAAATTTAGCTATCACATCCCTCGGGACATCGTCCGAAAGATGCAAGGGCCTTGGCAATCTATGGGCTCTTTCTATAAAATACTCCATATTTTCCAGTGAGGGAGCAATTTTTCTAGTGAGAGATTTCACGTAATTACCGTATATACTCGTGTATAAGCCGACCCGTGTATAAGCCGACCCCCCTACTTTTGCCCCCAAAACCTGGGAAAACCTATTGACTCGTGTATAAGCCGAGGGTGGAACCCAGCACAGGTATACAGCCCCCAGCAGTGTGGTATACAGGCCCCCCAGTGGTAGTGTAAAGCAGCCTTCCCAGTGGTAGTATACAGCAACCTCCCCAGTGGTGTATACAGGCAGACTCCCCAGTGGTAGTATACAGGCAGACTCCCCAGTGGTAGTATACAGGCAGACTCCCCAGTGGTATATACAGTAGCCTCCCCAGTGGTAGTATACAGGCAGACTCCCCAGTGGTAGTATACAGGCAGACTCCCCAGTGGTAGTATACAGGCAGACTCCCCAGTGGTGTATACAGGCAGACTCCCCAGTGGTGTATACAGGCAGACTCCCCAGTGGTGTATACAGGCAGACTCCCCAGTGGTGTATACAGGCAGACTCCCCAGTGGCGTATACAGGCAGACTCCCCAGTGGTGTATACAGGCAGACTCCCCAGTGGTGTATACAGGCAGACTCCCCAGTGGTGTATACAGGCAGACTCCCCAGTGGTGTATACAGGCAGACTCCCCAGTGGTAGTATACAGGCAGACTCCCCAGTGGTAGTATACAGCAACCTCCCCAGTGGTAGTATACAGCAACCTCCCCAGTGGTGTATACAGGCAGACTCCCCAGTGGTAGTATACAGGCAGACTCCCCAGTGGTAGTATACAGGCAGACTCCCCAGTGGTATATACAGCAGCCTCCCCAGTGGTAGTATACAGGCAGACTCCCCAGTGGTAGTATACAGGCAGACTCCCCAGTGGTAGTATACAGGCAGACTCCCCAGTGGTGTATACAGGCAGACTCCCCAGTGGTGTATACAGGCAGACTCCCCAGTGGTAGTATACAGGCAGACTCCCCAGTGGTAGTATAAAGCAGCCTCCCCAGTGGTAGTATAAAGCAGCCTCCCCAGTGGTAGTATACAGGCAGACTCCCCAGTGGTAGTATACAGCAACCTCCCCAGTGGTAGTATACAGCAACCTCCCCAGTGGTGTATACAGGCAGACTCCCCAGTGGTAGTATACAGGCAGACTCCCCAGTGGTAGTATACAGGCAGACTCCCCAGTGGTATATACAGCAGCCTCCCCAGTGGTAGTATACAGGCAGACTCCCCAGTGGTAGTATACAGGCAGACTCCCCAGTGGTGTATACAGGCAGACTCCCCAGTGGTGTATACAGGCAGACTCCCCAGTGGTGTATACAGGCAGACTCCCCAGTGGTAGTATACAGGCAGACTCCCCAGTGGTAGTATAAAGCAGCCTCCCCAGTGGTAGTATACAGCAACCTCCCCAGTGGTGTATACAGGCAGACTCCCCAGTGGTAGTATACAGGCAGACTCCCCAGTGGTAGTATACAGGCAGACTCCCCAGTGGTATATACAGCAGCCTCCCCAGTGGTAGTATACAGGCAGACTCCCCAGTGGTGTATACAGGCAGACTCCCCAGTGGTGTATACAGGCAGACTCCCCAGTGGTGTATACAGGCAGACTCCCCAGTGGCGTATACAGGCAGACTCCCCAGTGGTGTATACAGGCAGACTCCCCAGTGGTGTATACAGGCAGACTCCCCAGTGGTGTATACAGGCAGACTCCCCAGTGGTGTATACAGGCAGACTCCCCAGTGGTAGTATACAGGCAGACTCCCCAGTGGTAGTATACAGGCAGACTCCCCAGTGGTAGTATACAGGCAGACTCCCCAGTGGTGTATACAGGCAGACTCCCCAGTGGTAGTATACAGGCAGACTCCCCAGTGGTAGTATACAGGCAGACTCCCCAGTGGTAGTATACAGGCAGACTCCCCAGTGGTGTATACAGGCAGACTCCCCAGTGGTAGTATACAGGCAGACTCCCCAGTGGTGTATACAGGCAGACTCCCCAGTGGTGTATACAGGCAGACTCCCCAGTGGTAGTATACAGGCAGACTCCCCAGTGGTGTATACAGGCAGACTCCCCAGTGGTAGTATACAGGCAGACTCCCCAGTGGTAGTATACAGGCAGACTCCCCAGTGGTAGTATACAGGCAGACTCCCCAGTGGTAGTATACAGGCAGACTCCCCAGTGGTGTATACAGGCAGACTCCCCAGTGGTAGTATACAGGCAGACTCCCCAGTGGTAGTATACAGGCAGACTCCCCAGTGGTGTATACAGGCAGACTCCCCAGTGGTAGTATACAGGCAGACTCCCCAGTGGTAGTATACAGCAGCCTCCCCAGTGGCAGTATACAGGCAGACTCCCCAGTGGTGTACTGTCGGTGCGGTGTCAGTGTCATACCTTTCTTAAATGAATATCTGGAGGTGCCGGAGCCGGTATTGCTGGAGACTGTGACGCCGCGAGGCCCAGACCGTTCATGATGCAGTGAGGATGATGTGGGTACTGTGCTGGCGCTGCGGGGATTACGGCCTCCTGTTGATTTAACCCTCACTGCACCGGGCACAGGTCACAATGACTGCTGTGAGCGAAGAAAAGCGGGAACTGACACTGGAAGGAGGGGGGGGGGACGCTATAGAGGGACACACAGGAGAGGGGACGCTATACAGAGGGGCACACAGGAGAGCGGACGGTATACAGAGGGGCACACAGGAGAGAGGACGGTATACAGAGGGGCACACAGGAGAGCGGACGGTATACAGAGGGGCACACAGGAGAGAGGACGGTATACAGAGGGGCACACAGGAGAGCGGACGGTATACAGAGGGGCACACAGGAGAGAGGACGGTATACAGAGGGGCACACAGGAGAGCGGACGGTATACAGAGGGGCACACAGGAGAGAGGACGGTATACAGAGGGGCACACAGGAGAGAGGACGGTATACAGAGGGGCACACAGGAGAGGGGACGCTATAGAGAGGGACACACAGGACAGGGGACGCCATATAGAGGGACACACAGGAGAAGCCTCGTCCAGCCTCCCCAGCCCAGGACGCAGCCCCCACCACACCATTTACCGTATTGACCCGTGTATAAGCCGAGGGGGGACTTTTCAGCCCAATTTTTGGGCTGAAAAACTCGGCTTATACACGAGTATATACGGTAATCAAGTTATCCTGCTTTATCTTTTCGGGAATTCCTCAAAATTTTAGGTTATTCCTGCGGTCCCGGTCCTCTCTATCTGCTAACCTATCCTTCAGAACTTTAATTTCATTAGTCACCCTGTCTTGAGATTTTCTAGAGTCAATGCACTCCGTTTTTAATTCCTCAATGGCTTTCTCTGTTTTTTCTGTTCTGGAAACTATCGAGGCCACCGAATGTTTAATCTCATCAATGTCGTCTCTCAAAGATTTTTTAAAATCAGCAAATACTTTAACCAAGAAATCTCTATCTGATAGTTGTCCATCGTCAAGGTTGGAGAGAGGATCTGTGTCTTTCCTTGAGGTCTTCATTCTTTGTCTCACCGGGCTCTTGGTTTGAGGGTCTCGAGCTGAGTCATAATCTTCCCGAAAAGCAGAGCCATCATGTGATCTGGATATAGTTTCCATTTCTTTTCTTTTTGAGTTTGCCTGGGTAGATTCATAAATCATAGGTGTGGATTTCCATTCTTCTGAACTATTCTCCACTGGTAAGGAATCTTTACTCTGTGGACTAGCCTCCACCAGTTCACCAGCGGAATTTTTGGAAGTAACGTTTGGTTTAGGCTTGGGAGACATTAGGACTAGCATACCATATAAATTGAGGTATATAAATTAAGAAATTAAGAATATCAAAGTATGTATAGTAAATCTCTATAGCCAGCTCCAGTAAACTATATTGAGCCAAAAACAATTACAATTAGGTAATAGACTTCCACAATACTAGAGCCAAGGAACAGAAATGAAGTACAATTATCTGTAAATACGGACTCAGAGTATAAAGTAAATAGCTCTCTCCGCCAATTAGAAGATGAAAAGATCACCCACCCAAGACCCAACAACTACCACCCAAACTACCTTTATCCACAAGAAACAGAGTCAAACATCAATATGCAGATCAATATAAAGGTGTACCCCAACAGCACATCCCCATAAAAGAATAGCTGTTTAGTTGACTCCTCGACACCGGAAACCGTCTACGAAGCTCGGATACGTTGGAGGCCCGCCGACCCCGCTTGATTGAAGAGATCCCTCCCAGGAGTGGTTGGATCGTGTAGAAACCTCAGACAACAGGATCCATCTACGTAGCTCGGATACGTTGGAGGCCCGCAGACCCCGCTTGATTGAAGAAGTCCTTCTTGGAGATGTAGTAGCACGCAAAGATGGAAGAAGTTATAAGGCAACAGCTTGCAAAAAAACAAATGAGTAGCAAAAAAGAGTCTCCTGAAGTCTCAGTGTAACACTAGAACTAGAAAGGTTATATATCTCCCCTTCAGACTCATGAATTGTCCAATATGTAGAATGGTATTATCCCCACCCTATGCAAGTATGTAACTAAGCAAGGAGCATCCAAAATAGTATGACCAGATAGTCTATGAAGAAGGCTGCAGGGATGTCTCAGTCTAGTCACTTATATTAAATCTCCTCAATCAGGACAGCAGCTCATCTTTTAGTAGATCCCCCACGCCTCCTGTACCTGTCACTGTTGCTTTCCAAATGCAGATGAGGGAAAATTTACCTCAGAGGTCTGGATCTTACAGTGAGGAAAATCCGTTTTTGTAGTAAATTGGCATCCTCCGGGAAAGCCGCAATCAGCAAATCAAAGATGGCGTCTCCACTACTCCCCTGAGAGAAATGGCAGTTTTCCTCACAGAATAGCAGAAAATGGTCTAAGAACAAACTTAATAGACCAAAACAATAAAATGACCAAAAACTAATGAGAGAAGTGAATAAAAAAGCCCATGTCAGAGATAGCATAGGGCAGGGATGGCGAACCTTTCTGAGACCGAGTGCCCAAACTGCAACACAAAACAAAATTATTTATGGCAAAGTGCCAACAAGATAATATAACCTAAATTACAGCAGTGGTTATCTATTACAAGCGCTGCACAGGGGGAAGAGCCAGCAGATGCTAACTCTCTTCCCTGTACAGGGCTTGTAGTCCTGAAACACAGATGATCAATTCAATTATTTTAACAATTAACTGATTTTAAACTTACCTTCGCAGTCTTCTCTTCCCTTCAGCAGTGGTCAGACAGCTCATGTGTACTGGACATTGAAGCTGAGCCGCTGCCACCGCCCTTTCTAGAAACAGCAGGTGGATTGATCTGTATGGAAAAACGCTGAATATTAGACAGAGCAAGCAAATTTCATACTGACATCCTGGTCCCTATCTTGTAGTAGTATCTCCATCCTGACCCTCTCCTTGTAGTAATATGCTCCATCCTGACCCTCTCCTTGTAGTAATGTGCTCCATCCTTACCCTCTCCTTGTAGCTATGAGCTCCATCCTGACCCTCTACTTGTAGTAATGTGCTCCATCCTGACCCTCTCCTTGTAGTAATGTGCTCCATCCTGACCCTCTCCTTGTAGTTATTTGCTCCATCCTGACCCTCTCCTGGCAGTAATGTCCCTATCCTAACCCCCTTGTTGTAGTAATGTCTCCAGCCTTATCCCCTTGTAGTATGCTCGATCCCTGTCCCCTTGTGGTAATGTCCCCATCCTGCCCCCATCATGTAGTAATGCCCCCATCCTGCAGTAATGCCCTATCCTGCAGTAATATGCCCCCTCCTTGTAATAAAGCCACCATCATCCCCCTTCTTGTAATAATGTAACCATCATGCCCCCTCCTAATGTCACCATCATGCCCCCTTCTAATGTCACCATCATGCCACCTCCTAATGTCACCATCATGCCCCTCTTGTCACCATCTTGTCCCTCTTGTCACCATCATGCCCCTCTTATTTGTCACCATCATGCCCTTCTTGTCACCATCGTGCCCCTCTTGTCACCATCCTGCCCCTCTTGTCACCATCCTGCCCCTCTTGTCACCATCGTGCCCTTCTTGTCACCATCGTGCCCCTCTTGTCACCATCGTGCCCCTCTTGTCACCATCGTGCCCCTCTTATTTGTCACCATCATGCCCTTCTTGTCACCATCGTGCCCCTCTTGTCACCATCCTGCCCCTCTTGTCACCATCCTGCCCCTCTTGTCACCATCCTGACCCTCTTGTCACCATCATGCCTCTCTTATTTGTCACCATCGTGCCCTTCTTGTCACCATCCTGCCCCTCTTGTCACCATCCTGCCCCTCTTGTCTAGATCCTGCCCCTTGTCATTATCATGTCCCTCTTGTCCAGATCCTGCCCCTTGTCACAATCCTGCCCCTCTTGTCCACATCCTGCCCCTTGTCACAATCCTGCCCCTCTTGTCCAGATCCTGCCCCTTGTCATTCTCATGTCCCTCTTGTCCAGATCCTGCCCCTTGTCACAATCCTGCCCCTCTTGTCCACATCCTGCCCCTTGTCACCCTCATGTCCCTCTTGTCCACATCCTGCCCCTTGTCACTCTTATGCCCCTCTTGTCTCCATCCTGCCCCTTGTCACTCTCATGCCCCTCTTGTCCAGATCCTGCCCCTTGTCACTCTCATGCCCCTCTTGTCCAGATCCTGCCCCTTGTCACTCTCATGCCCCTCTTGTCCAGATCCTGCCCCTTGTCACAATCCTGCCCCTCTTGTCCAGATCCTGCCCCTTGTCACAATCCTGCCCCTCTTGTCCAGATCCTGCCCCTTGTCATTCTCATGCCCCTCTTGTCCAGATCCTGCCCCTTGTCACAATCCTGCCCCTCTTGTCCAGATCCTGCACCTTGTCATTCTCATGCCCCTCTTGTCCAGATCCTGCCCCTTGTCACTCTCATGCCCCTCTTGTCCAGATCCTGCCCCTTGTCACTCTCATGCCCCTCATGTCCAGATCCTGCACCTTGTCACTCTCATGCCCCTCTTGTCCAGATCCTGCCCCTTGTCATTGTCATGCCCCTCTTGTCCAGATCCTGCCCCTTGTCACTCTCATGCCCCTCTTGTCCAGATCTTGCACCTTGTCACTCTCATGCCCCTCTTGTCCAGATCCTGCCCCTTGTCATTGTCATGCCCCTCTTGTCCAGATCCTGCCCCTTGTCACTCTCATGCCCCTCTTGTCTAGATCCTGCAACTTGTCACTCTCATGCCCCCTCTTGTCCAGATCCTGCCCCTTGTCACTCTCATGCCCCTCTTGTCCAGATCCTGCACCTTGTCACTCTCATGCCCCTCTTGTCCAGATCCTGCCCCTTGTCATTGTCATGCCCCTCTTGTCCAGATCCTGCCCCTTGTCACTCTCATGCCCCTCTTGTCCAGATCCTGCACCTTGTCACTCTCATGCCCCTCTTGTCCAGATCCTGCCCCTTGTCATTGTCATGCCCCTCTTGTCCAGATCCTGCCCCTTGTCACTCTCATGCCCCTCTTGTCCAGATCCTGCCCCTTGTCACTCTCATGCCCCTTTTGTCCAGATCCTGCCCCTTGTCACTCTCATGCCCCTCTTGTCCAGATCCTGCCCCTTGTCACTCTCATGCCCCTCTTGTCCAGATCCTGCTCCTTGTCACAATCCTGTCCCTCTTGTCCAGATCCTGCCCCTGGTCACTCTCATGCCCCTCTTGTCCAGATCCTGCCCCTTGTCACAATCCTGTCCCTCTTGTCCAGATCCTGCCCCTGGTCACTCTCATACCCCTCTTGTCCAGATCCTGCCCCTTGTCATTGTCATGTCCCTCTTGTCCAGATCCTGCCCCTTGTCATTGTCATGCCCCTCTTGTCCAGATCCTGCCCCTTGTCATTGTCATGCCCCTCTTGTCCAGATCCTGCCCCTTGTCATTGTCATGTCCCTCTTGTCCAGATCCTGCCCCTTGTCATTGTCATGCCCCTCTTGTCCAGATCCTGCCCCTTGTCATTGTCAAGCCCCTCTTGTCCAGATCCTGCCCCTTGTCATTGTCATGTCCCTCTTGTCCAGATCCTGCCGCTTGTCATTGTCATGCCCCTCTTGTCCAGATCCTGCCCCTTGTCATTGTCATGCCCCTCTTGTCCAGATCTGCCCCTTGTCACCCTCATGTCTCCATCCTGCTTCTCATTATACCGTGGCTTACAAAAAAAAAAAAAAAAATCATACTCACCTAGTACTCCCGCCTTCACCGCTCCTCTTCTCCTTCCGTCTTGAGTCCCAGCGTCACATGACCGCGGTCATGTGACGCCGGCGGGGCGGAGCTTAGAGAGAGTGTCGGAGATGCGGAGAAAGGAGAATCCTCCGGTCCGACACGGCTTTGAACTGCCGGCGCCATCATGCCGGCAGTTCATAGCTGCAGTGAGAGGCGACGCCGTGTGCCAGGGAAAACGGCTCTGCGTGCCATCCCTGGCACGCGTGCCATAGGTTCGCCATCACTGGCATAGGCTGTATATTGAAAATAAAGCAGAATAAGATATTGATAAATATATCACCAAGACAAGATCTTCTGGTCCAGAAAGACGAAGTCTAATATTACTTCAGTAAACTGTGACCTGTGTTGTCAATTTCAGATGATTTATGGGTGACAGGAGTATTATTATGAAGCATTCAGTGATCACAAAATGGCGCCACCTTCATTCTCATGTGAGGAAAAAAAAAAAAAAAAAAAAAAAAAACAAATAGACTTCAGGCAGTGTCTTGAGGTAAAAATCATTACAAATTCAGCCGAATAAAGGTAAAAGCCAGTATAATTTCAGAATTACGACCTGAAATGTCAATTCCTGACTTTTAACAGACAACAGGAGGATATTATTATGAGGTGACCAGTAGTCTTAAAATGGAGCCTCCATCACTCCTCTGAGGGGCCAGATTTCAAGGTGTCCTGAGGTGAATTCCTCTCAGAATTGATCTTAAAAGGGTTCAAATGAAGCCCAAAGATTAGATCTTACAGGTCTTGTCGCTTTGATGAGACAATTTGCCTTTAAAAAGGCAAAAATTCCCAGTAGCTTGTCTGTGGGCACAGGAGCTCAGGGATCCACGTCCTCACATGCTGCTGCAGGCCACGCCTCCTTTTATTGGATATTTTAAACAAAAAAAAGCTGAAAAGTGGGGCATGCAATATTATTCGGACCCTTTACTTTCAGTGCAGCAAACTCACTTCAGAAGTTCAGTGAGGATCTCTGATCAATGATCCAATGTTGTCCTAAATGGCTGGTAATGATAAATAGAATCCACCTGTGTTTAATCAAGTCTCCATATAAATGCACCTGCTCTGTGAAAGTCCCAGGGTTCAGTTTCAAGTGCAGAGAGCATCATGAAAACCAAGGAACACACCAGGCAGGTCTGAGATACTGTTGTAGGGAAGTTTAAAGCCGGATTTGAATACAAAAAGATTTCCCAAGTTTTAAATATCTCAAGGAGCACTGTACAAATGATCATATTGAAATGGAAGGAGTATCAGACCACTGCAAATCTACCAAGACCTGAACGTCCCTCTAAACTTTCATCTCGAACAAGGAGAAGACTGATCAGAGATGCAGCCAAAAGGCCCTTGATCACTCTGGATGAACTGCAGAGATCTACAGCTGAGGTGGGAGAGTCTGTCCATAGGACAGCAATCAGTCGTACACTGCACAAATCTGGCCTTTATGGAAGAGTGGCAAGAAGAAAGCCATTTCTAAAAGATATCCATAAAAAGTCTCATTTGACGTTTGCCACAAGCCACCTGGAAAACACCACAAACATGTACAATTAGGTCGTGCAGAAAAAAGTCCACTGACCGGGCACTACACAAATGGAGCTCTGCTACCAGCCTGTCGGCTATCCTCCGGTGCCTGGTGTTGCACAGCCTTAGAACAAGCAATCAAAGATTCATAAAGACGTGAGTAAAGAAAGGCGGCACTCACCATGTAGGCTGGTGGAAGAGTGTTTTAATCCAGGTGGCTTAATCCATTAAAACATTGTTGGTGCGGTGGGGAGAGGGAGTGAGAGGCCGTCGGAACGACGGTACCGTTTCGTATCGTGTAGTGAAACTTCTGCGGGTTCCAGAACCCGCAGAAGTATCACTACACGATACGAAACGGTACCGTCGTTCCGACGGCCTCTCACTCCCTCTCCCCACCGCACCAACAATGTTTTAATGGATTAAGCCAC
The DNA here is from genome assembly GCA_033576535.1 of Allobates femoralis. Lineage (NCBI taxonomy): Eukaryota > Metazoa > Chordata > Amphibia > Anura > Aromobatidae > Allobates > Allobates femoralis. The sequence continues at coordinate 29,174 of JARQOC010001330.1, forward strand.
CTGGATTAAAACACTCTTCCACCAGCCTACATGATGAGTGCCGCTTTTCTTTATTCACTTCTTTATGAATGTACAATTAGGTGCTCTGGTCAGAGGAAACCAAAATCGAACTATTTGGCCACAATGCAAAATATGTTTGGTGTAAAAGCAACACAGTTCATCACCCTCAAAATACCATCCTCACTGTCAAACATGATGGTGACAGCATCATTGTTTGTGCCTGCTTTTCTTCAGCAGGGACAGGGAAGATGGTTAAAATTGATGGGAAGATGGAAGGAGTCAAATACAGGACCATTGTGGAAGGAAACCTGTTGGATAGGGATGGGCGAGTCTACTCGCTAGGACTCGTTACTCGGCGAGTAGTAAGGGACTCGCAGGACTCGGTACTCGGCGAGTTTCCCAGCGATTACTCGCACAGTAATGAGTCCAATGCAAGTCAATGGCAATCCTAGTTTTGTCAGAGTTTACTTTTTCTCACTCGCTAGACTCGCTATATCACATCGCTATGCAGCTTGAATCTCCCCAAATCGTTTAAACAATCGCACCGCTTCACAGTTACCCGCTGTCAGCAGCGAGTCTGAGCGAGTCTGAGCGAGTCTACGAATCCGAGTCCTGTTACTTCCGGGGCCGCCTATTAAGCTCATTACATATTCACTGCACTGTCAAACTAACAGCCAATCACAGGAGCTCACACTCTGTGGGAGCCTCTATGATTGGCTGTTGTAATCAGACTTGATTTTTTCAATCTGGACAGTGATTCTGTTTGGTTGCCATACACATTAGTGTATGGCAACCAACCTGGCATTGTAGGGTGTAAAATAAATAATTATTTAAAAAAAAAAATGCGTGGGGCTTCGCGGCATTTTTCAGTCTAGCCCGATGAAAGCAGGCAAACTGGGAGCTGCCACCCTCAGCTGCTTAATTTCCCCTTGGCTGGCAAAAAAAATGCGTGGGCTCTGCCCTATTTTCCATGCCAGCCAAGGTAAAACTAGGCAGCTGAGGGCTGGTATTCTCAGCAGGGTAAGGGCCCATTGTTATAGGGCCCCCCCACACTAAAGAATAGCAGCCCGCAGCCGCCCCTGAAAATGGCGCATTAATAATAAGAGCTATTTCCAGGCGCCTTACCGGGCTCTTCCAGCGGCCCTGGTGGCGGTGGCACGCTGGGTAATAAAGGGGTTAATACCAGCCTTGTTGTACAAGCTGGTATTAAGCCCAAGACTCTTAATGTCAGGCCAGGTTTGACCCGGCCACTAAGAATCAATAAAGGGTTAAAAAAAACACCACACAGAGAAAAATTATTTATTAAAAATAAAGACACAGACACCATTAGGGACTCCATCTTTACTACCACCACATATCCCTCCAAAGACCCAGGTCTTCTCTCTTCTTTCTTCTCTCTTCTGTCTTCTGTCTTCCTTCTTCTTCTTGTTGAACTCATTGAGCTCTGCTACATCACACAGTAGGGGGCGGAAATGCGCTCCCCTGCTGTGTGATGAGTCAGTGAGGCTGTGAGCATTAAGAGGTGACGTCACCGCCGGCCCCGTTGCTATAGTAACCAAACTATCGGTTACTATAGCAACACTTCAGCAGTGCCGACAGCACAGCGCCACGACTCATTCATAAACTGTTGGCTTTAACTCCCTGCTTACCGATCACTGCAGCGCCGGTAAGCAGAGAGTTAACTCTGCTGTGACCGCGGCTGGTATATGCGCCGCTCAAAATTAGAATTTATATCGAATTTATGTTCGAAGCCTGAAATGTGGCAAAAGGTTGAAAAGTTCAAGGTGCCAAATACATTCACAAGGCACAATTTATAGTATAGTATGAACTATTTATGAGGCTGAACTTGAGGGAATATAACACTGGGAACACAATTTTTTAGGAGTTAGGTCAGACAACTGTTCTTAATTAATTTTTGGATGCTGAATCCAGAAATTATCTCAGTTTTTCTCTATCACGTCAAGTTTTTGAACTATAGGATTTTTGTCTTCTCAAAAATATGTAAACTACTGTACCTAAAAAGTGCTTTTTTTTTTTTAAATAGTACAAATATGAACAAAAAATGAAATATATAAGAAATAGGCATGACAAATATAGATATAACTCTTACAAGTTGCCACGTAGCTCTATATGAGTCGAATTGTAATCAGATAACAAGTGTTATTACAGATAGTGCAATTGTGCTTCTCTGACAGGTAAGTTGTGGAGGAAAAACTTGACGTGCTAGAAAAAAACTGACTACATTTTTGGAATCAGCATGCCAATTTTAGTGTAAATCAGCTCAAAAACCTAACTCAACAGAAACTTTTTTTCAAATTGTTCCCCAGTGTAATTAGAGAGTTAGAGAACACATTATTACGGTAGGTAAAACAACCAAATTGTAGTTGTTTATTCAAATTCAACCCCATTGGGGCAAGCAAATTGAATCTACAGATCCACTTGGTCCCCTTTAGCAGGATTTTGAAATTCCGGTTGCCCCCTCTAGAGCCAGGAGACATTACCTCTACAACAGAGAAGCAGAAACTACTGAGATTTCCTCCATGCACATGCCTAATATGTCTAGACACAGTGATATGAGCTATGAGAATATACTGCAGCGGCACTCATTAAACCTTTAAAATCTATATTAATTTCAGCATAAGTAGACAAAACATGAGGACTGGTGCTACAACCTGGCCAATATAATTTTGCATTCATACTTTATCGAGGCCTTGGTCAGGCGAAAAGTATGAGTACAATCATTTTTTTAAAACCAGCCAGCAAACAGCATGGGTGGAACATTGTATAAAATTTATACCATATCATTATACTCCAGTTAAAGACTTTGAAACAGCAGTGATGATGAGTTTTACTTTGTTGGTAATCTGGACATATGGTCTTGTTGTGTAGCCAATATTTTAGAAACCAGCAGACAACAGGCTTGATCAATGGATTTTTTACTTGTGTAGAACATTTATTTTCGCAGATTACAGGCACTCATTACAGAAGCATACTAATTCACTATAGCATTCAGTAAAGAGAACAGTTTTTACTTTGATTTTGTATTCAGCCCTTTCTATCAGAGAGGGAGATGTGGAACAACAGAATTGCAGAGAATCGGATGGCAGACAATCGGGGTGTCCAAAAAGGTGAGTGGTAATGGGAGCATGATTTTCTTTTATTCTTTTTACACCTTCCTTTTCTTATACGCTGGGGTCTAAAGAAGGCATAATAGAGAAAATTCAATTTGCAGAGAGTAACTTCAATGCAAATATAATTCCCCAATAAACTATTAGATCCGCTAATTTCTAATAATTAAATGTTACTTTATTGTACTATTTTTAATTATTATTATTTGTCTTATTGCATTTTCTAGTAAATATTTTTTATTGTGCTTTATATAAATATGATGCCAGCAATTTCCACACTGCTATATAGTTTTGGTAATCAGAATATCCATTACAACACTATATTTAAATATACTTATGCTATAGATATGAACATTTTTCTTATATTATTCTCTAAACAATCTTATAAAAACTCAGCTAGAATCTGCCTAGCACTAAAATCCATGCAATCTGTTCAATAATTCGTCTGCCAGGGTTTCGGTTTTGGCAGTTATCCTGTGAAATATTCAATGTAACTTTGATTTCCGATGTCTACAAGCAGATGCCTTCAGAATACTGCAATGTCACAATTTCAATTAGCCTAACCTAAAATAATAGGTCAAGCTAAACAAGTCAAAAACAAAAGTGAACTCTGGTTTTGCCATAATGAAACTCTGTTTCTAATTGAAAACCAAGGTTGTTTGATTCTGAGGGTGGAGGAGAGTGTAATCAGTAATATAGTCTGCCTTGTCCAAAGTATTTCAAGGGGTTGTCTAGTCTAAACTGATAAATCTGCAGTCACTCCATGTGACTGCCGACTTAACAATCCTTCCACTGCTGTGAGAATTTGCGGTTTTGGAAGGCAGGAACGGACCGCAATTATGCAGTATGCATGTTCCCGGAAACAACACAACTAGTGGACATGGCCTCGCTCAATTATAAACAAGATCGGGTGTTTTTTGTTCCCAATCTCAGGAAAGATTCTTAATCCAGATAATTAATTTAATTATCCTTTATTAAATCACAATAAAAAACATTAAAAACATTAGAGCATTCCCTCCGGGGAAACACATCAGAAACTGACCAGATTAATTGTTACTTCATAATACTTCATCCATTGTCCATATATATCATAAATGCACAATAATCATAAGCATTGACATATATAAGCGTACATATCAACACTTTCAGGGGAATAACAGTATATCCACTGATAATACAGTTAACCACAATATCCTGGTTGATTCCCCAGCGCTCACACAAATACCTATTACCGTATATACTCGTGTATAAGCCGACCCGTGTATAAGCCGACCCCCCTACTTTTGCCCCCAAAATCTGGGAAAACCTATTGACTCGTGTATAAGCCGAGGGTGGACCCCAGCACAGGTATACAGCCCCCAGCAGTGTGGAATACAGGCCCCCGCAGTGGTATACAGGCCTCCCCAGTGGTAGTATACAGCCCCCAGAAGTGTGGTATACAGCAGCCTCCCCAGTGGTACATACAGGCCCCAGCAGTGTTACAGCTGCCTCCCCAGTGGTATATACAGCAGCAGCCCCAGTGGTAGTATACAGCAGCCCCAGAGATATATACAGCAGCCCCAGTGGTAGTATACAGCAGCCCCAGAGGTATATACAGCAGCCTCCCCAGTGGTATATACAGCAGCAGCCCCAGTGGTAGTATACAGCAGCCCCAGAGATATATACAGCAGCCCCAGTGGTAGTATACAGCAGCCCCAGAGGTATATACAGCAGCCCCAGTGGTAGTATACAGAAGCCCCAGAGGTAGTATACAGAAGCCCCAGTAGTAGTATACAGCAGCCTCAGTGGTATATACAGCAGCAGCCCCAGTAGTAGTATACAGAAGCCCCAGTAGTAGTATACAGCAGCCCCAGTAGTAGTATACAGCAGCAGCCCCAGTGGTAGTATACAGCAGCAGCCCCAGGGGGTATATACAGCAGCAGCCCCACGGGGTATATACAGCAGCAGCCCCAGTGGTAGTATACAGAAGCCCCAGTAGTAGTATACAGCAGCCCCAGTAGTAGTATACAGCAGCAGCCCCAGTGGTAGTATACAGCAGCAGCCCCAGGGGGTATATACAGCAGCAGCCCCAGGGGGTATATACAGCAGCAGCCCCAGTGGTAGTATACAGCAGCAGCCCCAGGGGGTATATACAGCAGCAGCCCCAGGGAGAATATACAGCAGCAGCCCCAGGGGGTATATACAGCAGCAGCCCCAGGGGGTATATACAGCAGCAGCCCCAGGGGGTATATACAGCAGCAGCCCCAGGGGGTATATACAGCAGCAGCCCCAGGGGTATACAGACCCCCCCCCATTAGTATACAGGGGCCCCAGCTGTATACAGCAGCCCCAGCTGTATACAGCCCCCCCGTGGTATCCAGGGCCCCCCTTGCTGCACCTGTAAAGGAAGATGTCAGTATACTTATCGCTGCCGCCGCCGCCGCTCCGCTTCTCGGTCACCGCGCTGCTCTTCATGTTTCCTGTTCCTTCTCCGACGCTCGAACAATGACGTCATTTCCTGAGGGCCGGAGAAGGAACAGGAAGCATGAAGACCCGGAGCATCGCGGTGACCGAGAAGCGGAGCGGCGGCGGCGGCAGCGATAAGTATACTGATATCTTCCTTTACAGGTGCAGCAAGGGGGGCCCTGGATACCACGGGGGGGCTGTATATACGGGGGAGGGAGATACCACGGGGGGGGGGGCGCTGTATCATATTACCGTATATACCCGTGTATAAGCCGAGGGGTGACTTTTCAGCACATTTTATGTGCTGAAAAACTCGGCTTATACACGAGTATATACGGTACTCTTTTTGAAATATATAACCACAATATCCTGGGAGTTAGCTAAACTTCAACCCAGAGACAATGTTATGGTTGCACACCTACTTAATCCTCCTCTTCAGTGATTCACCCGCAGTATACTGGATACTAATTTTCCCTGTGGACAAGGCTCATACCTAATTGTTTTCTCTGTCAGCGTCTGTGGTTCCTCCTTCCCTACAGCTGTTTCACTACCCTCTTCTTAAAATAAATAATTTGATGCATTTGGATATAATAAATTAATAATGATATAAATTATTAAAATAATCAAATTGATATAGGACCTGATATAATTGTATTTATATTGGTGGTTTAATCTTAAAATATATATATATTTTTTTAATCAGAAAGATTTTATTCATATGTAAAGAAATTAATAACATACAACTGTAAGGTCACAATTGTCCATTTTTGATAATATAAAGAAATCCCCTTCTCTCACCACCCACCCCCCTTTACAGACAGCAACATTTCTTATTTCTAAGCAATATATGCAAGATATGATCAATAATTACTCTAAACATCTTATGGCCCTTTACACACCATTAGTCATGTCTCTGCCGGAACTTCCTTTCCAGTCTCAGCACTCACACCTTCCACGCTGCCCACAAGTTATCACATAATTTAGCATTTTTACATTTATGGTAGATTTTTTCCTCCATCCACACTACATAGTCTACTTGACGTATATATTCCTCTTTAGTAGGAGGCTCCATTCGCACCCAATATCTAGCTATGACTTTTCTAGCGGCATGCAAGAGTCTGGCAACTGCTAGTTTCGCAATATCATTGCCCACCACCTCTTCCACATATCCCAACAAACAGACCACTGTATCTCTTGGGATTATACAATGATAGCGATTAGGGATGGGCGAATCTACTCGCTAGGACTCGTTACTCGGCGAGTAGTAAGGGACTCGCAGGACTCGGTACTCTGCGAGTTTCCCAGCGTTTACTCGCACGAGTCCAATGCAAATCAATATCAATCCTAGTTTTGTCAGAAACGCTGACAAAACTAGGATTGCCATTGTTTGCATTAGACTCGGCTACTGTGCCAGTGATAGCAGGGAAACTCGCAAATAACTGCTGTTACATTGCGAGCCGAGTCCAGCTGTCTGCTCTGTGCAGCTCCAGGGTCCTAGAGCCCGCCTGCTCACAGACATGATGTAGCAGTGCTGAGATTGTTCTCAGTCTGCTCATTCCCTGTGCATAGACATCTATCTATGCACAGGGGATGTAGCAGAGAGGACATCGCGTTTTGGACTACGTCGGACGGAAGAGGATTTTTTTAATTAAAGATGGAGTCCCTAATGGCTTTTTTTTTTATTTCAAATAAAAATTTTTCTCTGTGTTTTTTTAACCCTTTATTGGAGATTCTTAGTGGCTGGGTCAAACGTGGCCTGACATTAAGAATCTCGGGCTTAATACCAGCTTGTATAACAAAGCTGGTATTAACCCCTTTATTACCCAGCGTGCTACCGCCACCAGGGCCGCTGGAAGAGCGGGGTTCAGCGCCAGAGGATGGCGCTTCAATGAACGCGCCATCTTCTGGGGCGGCTGCGGGCTGCAATTTGCAGCGGGGGGTGCCCAGAAAGCTTGGGCATCCCTGCGCTGCGGATTCCAGCCCCAGCTGCTTAGCTGTACCTGGCTACACATAGAAATTGCGCGGAGCCCCACGCATTTTTTTTTTATTATTTCATGAATTTCAGAGTCAGAGTCTCAGAGTCAGAGTCAGAGTCAGAATCTCAGAATTTCATGAAATAATTTAAAAAAAATGCGTGGGGCTCCGCGCAATTTCTATGTCTAGCCAGGTACAGCTAAGCAGCTGGGGGCTGGAATCCGCAGCGCAGGGATGCCCAAGCTTTCTGGGCACCCCCCGCTGCAAATTGCAGCCCGCAGCCGCCCCAGAAGATGGCGCGTTCATTGAAGCGCCATCCTCTGGCGCTGAACCCCGCTCTTCCAGCGTCCCTGGTGGCGGTGGCACGCTGGGTAATAAAGAGGTTAGGGCCAGCTTTGTATTATCAGCTGGCCCTAAGCCCGAAATTTATGGCGGTCACGCCAATATTAGACATGACCGCCATGAATTTCTATTAAATTGTTTTTAAAAAAAACACAACACAAAGAAAATTTTTTATTAGAAATTTAAAAAAAAGCCATTAGGGACTCCATCTTTAATTAAAAAAATCCTCTTCCGTCCGACGCAGTCCAAAACGCGATGTCCTCTCTGCTACATCCCTGTGCATAGATATAGATGTCTATGCACAGGGAATGAGCAGACTGAGAACAATCTCAGCTCTGCTACATCATTTCTGTGCACAGACATTCATGTCTGTACACAGGGAATGAGCAGACTGAGAACAATCTCAGCACTGCTACATCAGGCAGCAGGCGGGCTCTAGGACCCTGGAGCTGGCAGCCAGCACACTGAGCAGACAGGACTCGTCTGACTTATCTGTGTGAGTTTCCCAGCGATTACAGTTGCAAAGTAAACGAGTCCAATGCAAATAAATGACAAAACTAGGATTGCTTCAGGCTGAAGCTTCCGAGACACATCTGCGATTTGTAAATCTCACACTACTCGCTATTACTCGCTTTCCCATTCATTAACATTGGACTCGCTAGACTCGCAACAAGTAGCGAGTCCTGTGCTCGGACTCGCTAGAGTCAAGCGATTCCGAGTAATTTAGGATTCGCCCATCACTAATAGCGATTCCCAATGAGGGCAGCCACCTCAGACCAGAAACCCAAAATATGCGGACACCCCCACATGACGTGTAGGATACCAGCAGCTTCAGCTCTGCATCTCGTACATTCCGAGGTCTCCTACACCCCTATTTTATACAAAAATTCAGGTGATCTGTATGCCCTATGTACAAGGAATAGTTGGGTCATTCTAGCAGGTTCATTTAAAGATAATTTGGGAATATACTCTAAGATGGACTCCCATTTGTCATCCTCTATATTACCAACGTCTGCCTCCCATCTTTCCTTCGCCACAACAGGGTATTTCAGCAAAAAGGTGTGAAGCAGAGCGGCATAAATCTCAGATATAACCCCTTTAGTACGCCCCTCTTTGCAGATGTAGTCAAGGATAATATTTTTCTGGATAACCATGGTCCCCTTTTTCCTCTGTTGAAGGAATGCGTGTTTAACCTGCATATACTGGTAGCTGTGTTTGTCTGACAAGTGAAATTCCTCCTTCAGCATTGCTAAGGTTTTGAGAGCTTGATTATTCATCAGTTGATAGACAAACTGCACTCCCTTTGTCTACCATTCTTTAAGGTCACCCATCTTATAGAATTCGCTTAGAAGTTAATTATCCCATATCAGAGTGTACATTGTCAGACCCATCAATCCTCTAACCTTCTTCACTCTCATCCACACTTTATAAACTAATTCACATGTCGGGTATTTTTTAGCCATCCGTATAAACAGCCCTGACTCTAAACTCATTACCAAGGGGCGTGTTTTAAGATGCCGCTCCAAGACTTCCTGAATAGTTCCCTTTATTGCCCTTTGTGCCCACCTCTAATATGTTGGGACTGTGCTGCCAAAAAATATATCCATGAATTTGGTAATGCCAAACCCCCCTTCTCCTTTGGCATTTGAAGAGTCTCCAGTTTGATCCTTGGCTGTCCCCCGCCCCTCACCAAGTCTCTAAAGATAGCATTGACACATTGGAATATTGGCTGAGGAATCCACACCGGGGAATTATGTAGAGCATATAACAGTTTGGGCATGAGCACCATTTTAAGTAAGTTGGTACATCCCACCATCGAGAGGCGCATTTTACTCCACGTAGACGCTTTATCCTTTAATTTCCCAAGTATCGGGTTTATGTTCAATTAATCTTAAAATATATGATATACAGTTGTGGCAAAAAGTGTTGACACCTCTGCAATTTTGTCAGATAATACTCAGTTTCTTCCTGAAAATGATTGCAATCACACATTCTTTGGTATTATTATCTTCATTTAATTTGTCTTCAATGAAAAAAACACAAAAAGAATTGTCCTAAAGCCAAACTGGATATAATTCCACACCAAACATAAAAAAGGGGGTGGACAAAAGTATTGGCACTGTTAGAAAAATCATGTGATGCTTCTCTAATTTGTGTAATTAACAGCACCTGTAACTTATCTGTGGCACCTAACAGGTGTTGGCAATAACTAAATCACATTTGCAGCCAATTGACATGAATTACAGTTGACTCAACCTCTGTCCTGTATCCTTGTGTGTACCACATTGAGCATGGAGAAAAGAAAGAAGACCAAAGAACTGTCTGAGGACTTGAGAAACCAAATTGTGAGGAAGCATGAGAAATCTCAAGGCTACAAGTCCATCTCCAAAGACCTGAATGATCCTGAGTCTACCGTGCGCAGTCTCATCAAGAAGTTTAAAGCCCATGGCACTGTGGCTAACCTCCCTAGATGTGGACGGAAAAGAAAAATTGACGAAAGATTTCAACGCAAGATTGTGTGGATGGTGGACAAGTTCAAGCTGCCCTGCAGTCCGAGGGTACAACAGTGTCAACCCGTACTATCTGTCGGCGTCTGAATGAAAAGGGACTGTATGGTAGGATACCCAGGAAGACCCCACTTCTTACCCCGAGACATAAAAAAGCCAGGCTGGTGTTTGCCAAAACTTACCTGAGAAAGCCTAAAATGTTTTGGAAGAATGTTCTCTGGTCAGATGAGACAAAAGTAGAGCTTTTTGGGAAAAGGCATCAACATAGAGTTTACAGGAGAAAAAAAGAGGCATTCAAAGAAAAGAACACGGTCCCTACAGTCAAACATGGCGGAGGTTCCCTGAAGTTTTGGGGCTGCTTTGCTGCCTCTGGCACTGGACTGCTTGACCGTGTGCATGGCATTATCAAGTCTGAAGACTACCAACAAATTTTGCAGCATAATGTAGGACCCAGTGTGAGAAATCTGGGTCTCACTCAGAGGTCATGGGTCTTCTAGCAGGACAATGACCCAAAACACACTTCAAAAAGCACTAGAAAATGGTTTGAGAGAAAGCACTGGAGATTTCTAAGTTGGCCAGCAATGAGTCCAATCCCATAGATCACCTGTGGAGAGATCTAAAAATGGCAGTTTGGAGAAGGCACCCTTCAAATATCAGGGACCTGGAGCAGTTTACCAAAGAAGAATGGTCTAAAATTTCAGCAGAGCATTGTAAGAAACTCATTGATGGTTACCGGAAGCGGTTGATCGCAGTTATTTTGGCTAAAGGTTATGCAACCAAGTATTAGGCTGAGGGTGCCAATACTTTTGTCTGGCCCATTTTTGGAGTTTTGTGTGAAATGATCAATGTTTTGCTTTTTGCTTCATTCTCTTTTGTGTTTTTTTATTGAAGACAAATTAAATGAAGATAATAATACCAAAGAATTTGTGACTGCAATCATTTTCAGGAAGAAACTGAGTATTATCTGACAGAATTACAGGGGTGTCAATACTTATGGCCACAACTGTAAAATGCGATCAAAAAGTTGAATGTAAACAAAAATGGTATAGATGAAAATGTCAGAAAAACAGCTGAAAAAAAACAAAACCTATAGCTCTAAAGTCTACTTTACACGTCACGATATCGCAACGCAGCTACGATAAAAAGTCACGTGGTAGGGGCAGTTGATATCGTTCGTGCGTTGTGTCGTGTAAATGAGCAATGCAACTCAAAAACGATGCAACTACGATATCGTTTGTGGATTGTGCATGCTCTTCAACCGTGCAATATTGGCTTGACGATCTGGCAGGATCGTGCTGTGTGACAGCGCAACTACGATTTGGAGCGCAACTTCCCCTATTCACTCCAATGTTAATTGGTCGTTCCCTGAGATTCTCAGATGCAGTGTGCAAGAGGGGCGTACGGCATTGTAGTTGTGTTGCGTGCCGATATCTCCCTGTGTAACATCTCCTATGCGATTTTGGACAAGTGCCAAAAACATGCGCGCTCCCGTGAATATCGACGATATTGCGACGTGTAAAGCGGCCTTAAGAATACGGCAGTGCAAAAAAATTACCGTATATACTCGTGTATAAGCCGACCCTTGTATAAGCCGACACCCCTACTTTTGCCCCAAAAATCTGGAAAAACCTATTGACTCGTGTATAAGCCGAGGGTGGACCCCAGCACAGGTATACAGCCCCCAGCAGTGTGGTATACAGGCCTCCCCAGTGGTAGTATACAGCAGCCCCAGTGGTAGTATACAGATTCCCCAGCAGCCCCAGTGGTAGTATACAGATTCCCCAGCAGCCCCAGTGGTAGTATACAGATTCCCCAGCAGCCCCAGTGGTAGTATACAGATTCCACAGCAGCCCCAGTGGTAGTATACAGATTCCCCAGCAGCCCCAGTGGTAGTATACAGGAGCCCCAGCAGCCCAAGTGGTAGTATACAGGAGCCCCAGCAGCCCCAGTGGTAGTATACAGGAGCCCCAGCAGCCCCAGTGGTAGTATACAGATTCCCCAGCAGCCCCAGTGGTAGTATACAGATTCCCCAGCAGCCCCAGTGGTAGTATACAGATTCCCCAGCAGCCCCAGTGGTAGTATACAGATTCCCCAGCAGCCCCAGTGGTAGTATACAGATTCCCCAGCAGCCCCAGTGGTAGTATACAGATTCCCCAGCAGCCCCAGTGGTAGTATACAGATTCCCCAGCAGCCCCAGTGGTAGTATACAGGAGCCCCAGCAGCCCCAGTGGTAGTATACAGGAGCCCCAGCAGCCCCAGTGGTAGTATACAGGAGCCCCAGCAGCCTCAGTGGTAGTATACAGGAGCCCCAGCAGCCCCAGTGGTAGTATACAGGAGCCCCAGCAGCCCCAGTGGTAGTATACAGGAGCCCCAGCAGCCCCAGTGGTAGTATACAGCAGCCCCAGTGGTATACAGCAGGCCCCCAGGGGTACATATAGCAGCCCCCAGGGGTACCAGCAGCCCCCTGGGGGTACCCAGCAGCCCCCTGGGGGTACCAACAGCCCCCTGGGGGTACCAACAGCCCCCAGGGGGTACCAGCAGCCCCCTGGGGGTACCAACAGCCCCCTGGGGTACCCAGCAGCCCCCTGGGGGTACCAGCAGCCCCCTGGGGGTGCCAACAGCCCCAGGGGGTACCCAGCAGCCCCCTGGGGGTACCAACAGCCCCCTGGGGGTACCAACAGCCCCCTGGGGGTACCCAGCAACCCCCTGGGGGTACCAGCAGCCCCCTGGGGGTACCAACAGCCCCCAGGGGGTACCAACAGCCCCCAGGGGGTACCCAGCAGCCCCCTGGGGGTACCAGTAGCCCCCTGGGGGTACCAACAGCCCCCTGGGGGTACCAACAGCCCCCAGGGGGTACCAACAGCCCCCTGGGGGTACCAACAGCCCCCAGGGGGTACCCAGCAGCCCCCTGGGGGTACCAGTAGCCCCCTGGGGGTACCAACACCCCCCTGGGGGTACCAACAGCCCCCAGGGGGTACCAACAGTCCCCTGGGGGTACCAACAGCCCCCAGGGGGTACCCAGCAGCCCCCTGGGGGTACCAACAGCCCCCAAAAGCTGGCACTGTCCCCCCTTGTAAGGCCCCCCCCCCGCTGCTTATACATTACCATTCCGGTGTTCTGATCGGCGCCGCTCCTCGGTGCGTCTTCATCCTCCCGTCCGCGCTGGCTGCATCCGGAATCTCCGGCCGTCGCGCGATGACGTCATATCGCTGCGACAGCCGGAGATCCCGGATGCAGCCAGCGCGGACGGGAGGATGAAGACGCACCGAGGAGCGGCGCCGATCAGAACACCGGAATGGTAATGTATAAGCAGCGGGGGGGGGCCTTACAAGGGGGGACAGTGCCAGCTTTTGGGGGGCTTATATGAACTGCTTCCCCTGCCGCTGATTGACAGGGGGAAGCAGTGCATATATAATGAGCGGCCCCCCGTGACGGGGCCGCTCATACAGCAGCCTCCCCCCGCCTCCTCCAGCCTCCACAGCCCCCACCACAGCAGCCTATATACCGTATAGACCCGTGTATAAGCCGAGGGGGGGACTTTTCAGCCCAAATTTTGGGCTGAAAAACTCGGCTTATACACGAGTATATACGGTATATCTAAAAATTTTATTTTGTAAAATGAATTTTTAGTGTGAAAGTAATTAAACCTAAAAATAACTGTATAAATCTAACATTGCTGTAATCCTACAGACCTAAGGAATAATGCTGCCTAATCCCTTATACCACAAAGTGAACAGAGTAAAAAAAAAAAGTAATAAAGTTAATTCTTCAACAGCTGTTGAATAGTTTATTCTGCCTCGCAAAGATCGCAGTAAGGCTGGAAACACACTGCCCGAGTGACATGCAAGTCACTCGCACGAGTCTCGGATCATTAACCCGGAATGGTCTCTCCTCTCTGGATGGGATTGGTGGAGCTACATAGAAAAACATACCACTGACTGTATCCCGTTCAAAGAGGAAGGGGTCGTGCCGGGTGACTGATCTGAAACTCGTGTGAGTAAGTGGCATGTGACTTGGACAGTGTGTTTCGAGCCTAATGCTCAGCTCACATTTG
>JARQOC010001331.1:0-43557 GCA_033576535.1 Allobates femoralis
ATTTCTAGAACTAATTCTAGAAGAAAAAAAATGACGTGTGGCTCCGCCATATTTTTGGCCCAGCCAGGTACAACTAGGCAGCTGGGAGCTGGAATCCTCAGCATGCAAAGGCCCAAGCATTCTGGGCCCCCCATGCTGTGAATTGCAGCCCGCAGCCGCCCCAGAAAATGGCGCATTCATTGAAGCGCCATTTTCTGGCGCTGTACCCATGCTCTTCCAGTTGCCCTGGTGCCGGTGGCAAACTGGGTAATAAAGGGGTTAATGCCAGCTTTTTATTGGCAGCTGGCACTAAGCCCGAGATTCATAATATAGGGCCAATGTTAGACCCGCCATTAGGAATCTCTGGTAAATAGTCAGAAAATACACAAATAGAAAAATCTTTTTATTTGAAAAAAAACACACAAACAAAATTCGGACTCCATCTTTATTATAAAGATCCGACGTAGTCCATAACGAAGGTCCCACGACGCTCGATCGCCTCCGACGAAGTCCACAACAAAGGTCCCACGACGCTCGATCGCCTCCGACGTAGTCCACAACGAAGGTCCCACGATGCTCGATCGCCTCTGCTCAATCCAGAGACTATAGCAAGGGATCAAGTGTCCTCTTCCTAGTCTCGGGGGTCAGAGTTGTGGTGCACTGTATGACAATGATCTGTCATACAGTGCACCATGACTATGATTCCAGAGACTATAACAAGGGGACACTTGATCCCTTGTTGCACCCATCATCCACGCACGCACACAACCACGCACGCACATCCAAGCACGCACATATTCACGCACGCACGCTGACATCCATGCAAGCACATCCAAGCACGCTTACATCCACGCACGCTGACATCCACGCACGCACGCTGACATCCACATACGCATGCTGACATCCACGCACACATCCACCCACGCACACATCCACGTAACGCACACATCTTCGCACGCACACATCAACGCAAGCACATCCACACACGCTGACATCCACACACGCATGTTGACATCCACGCACGCACATCCACACACACATCCACGCACGCACATCAACGCATGCACGCTGACATCCACGCACGCACACATCCACGTACGCACATCCACACACGTACATCCAAGCACGCACATCCATGCACACATACATCCATTCACCCATCCATCCACCCATTCATCCATACTTACCCACCGATGAGGAGGAGCCCCTGAGAAGAGGGGCCACACCGGAGACTGCAGAGGAGGCCAACGGTGCGGGCCGGTGCACCGGCGTGTGCAGCCCGCCGGACCGGAATAGGTGAGCGGGGCTGGGTATGAGCAGGGGGGAGGGGGTCTGCAGCTTGACCGGCAGGCGCATGAGCCCACCGGCAGAAAAACTATAGAAGGAGGAGGGAGGGTGGATGGCGGGGATCGGTATGGGGGGTGCAGGCCGGACACAGGGGGGGGCTGGACAGGACATGGGGGGGGGGGGCTGGACAGGACACAGGGAGGACTAGACGGAGCGGGGACAGGACACAGGGGAAGCTGGATAATGGCCGGCGGGTGCGGTGGGACCCAGGAACAGCCACGGGAAAGCAGGAATCCCAAAATGATGGGATTTCCTGTTCCTGCTGTCCCTGGGGCTGTTCCTGTGTGACATAATTTCCTCCACATACCCCTTGCCCCGCGCTGGAATGCGCATCGTCTGAATGGCGATGCGTAATTCCAGGGGTTAAAATGGGGCCTATGGCGCACGTAAAAAGGCAGAAATGAACATGTTCATTCTTTTTACGTGCGCGCTTTCTCCCATAAAAGCGCGGCCGAAAATTGCGCTGCGTGTGAACAGCAAAAGTGCAAGTGCATTCACTTTGCTGTGACACGCAGACGCATGTGCGCTTTGGGGGAAATACTTGCGCAAAAAAGCGCCGCAAATACGCCCAGTGTGAACGCAGCCTTAGGGAGCTTATGAACCGCGCTCAGTGCTGGTCAACAAACAAAGGCCGCTGATGTCGTGAGTCCGTGAGAATAGTTGGGTAGTAAATGTAATGGGGAACCCGAATGGTTCAGTGTTGTAGACGGAAGCAGAGGTGAACAAAAAGTACTGACTACAGCACGTGTGTTGGCATCACTGCAAACAGCCCCCCCATCTATCCGTACAGCCCCCCACCAAGCCCCCCATCTATCTATACAGACCCCCCCAGTAAGCCCCCCCATCTATCCGTACAGCCCCCCATCTATCCATACAGACCCCCCAGTAAGCCCCCCCCATCCATCCATACACAGCCCCCCCTAGTAAGACCCCCCATCCATCCATACACAGCCCCCCCCTAGTAAGACCCCCCATCCATCCATACACAGCCCCCCCCTAGTAAGACCCCCATCCATCCATACACAGCCCCCCCCCCTAGTAAGACCCCCATCCATCCATACACAGCCCCCCCCCCTAGTAAGACCCCCATCCATCCATACACAGCCCCCCCCCCTAATAAGACCCCCATCCATCCATACACAACCTCCCCCTAGTGAGACCCCCATCCATCCATACACAGCCCCCCCCCCTAGTAAGACCCCCATCCATCCATCACACAGCCCCCCCCTAGTAAGACCCCCCATCCATCCATACACAGCCCCCCCCTAGTAAGACCCCCATCCATCCATACACAGCCCCCCTAGTATGAGCCCCATCCATCCATACACAGCCCCCCCCCAGTAAGACCCCCATCCATACACAGCCCCCCCTAGTAAGACCCCATCCATCCATACACAGCCCCCCCCTAGTAAGACCCCCCCATCCATCCATACACAGCCCCGCCTAGTAAGACCCCCATCCATCCATACACAGCTTCCCCCTAGTAAGACCCCCATCCATCCACACAGCCCCGCCCCCCTGGTAAGACCCCCCCATCCATCCATACACAGCCCCCCCTAGTAAGACCCCCATCCATCCATACACAGCCCCCCCCCTAGTAAGACCCCCATCCATCCATACACAGCCCCCCCCCCTAGTAAGACCCCCATCCATCCATACACAGCCCCCCCCCCTGGTAAGACCCCCATCCATCCATACACAGCCCCCCCCCCCCCCGGTAAGACCCCCATCCATCCATACACAGCCCCCCCCTAGTAAGACCCCCATCCATCCATACACAGCCCCCCCCCCCAGTAAGACCCCCATCCATCCATTCACAGCCCCCCCCTAGTAAGACCCCCATCCATCCATTCACAGCCCCCCCCTAGTAAGACCCCCATCCATCCATTCACAGCCCCCCCCCTAGTAAGACCCCCATCCATCCATTCACAGCCCCCCCTAGTAAGACCCCCATCCATCCATTCACAGCCCCCCCCTAGTAAGACCCCCATCCATACATACACACCCCCCCCCTAGTAAGACCCCCATCCATCCATACACAGCCCCCCCCTAGTAAGACCCCCATCCATCCACAGCCCCCCCCTAGTAAGACCCCCATCCATCCATACACAGCCCCCCCTAGTAAGACCCCCATCTATCCATACACAGCCCCCCCCTGGTAAGACCCCCATCCATCCATTACACAGCCCCCCCTATAAGACCCCCATCACCATACACACCCCTAGTAAGACCCCCATCCATCCATACACAGCCCCCCTAGTAAGACCCCCATCCATCCATACACAGCCCCCCCCTAGTAAGACCCCCATCCATCCATACACAGCCCCCCCTAGTAAGACCCCCATCCATCCATACACGCCCCCCCTAGTAAGACCCCCATCATCCATACACAGCCCCCCCTAGTAAGACCCCCATCCACCATACACAGCCCCCCCCCTGTAAGACCCCCATCCATCCATCACAGCCCCCCCCTAGTAGCCCCCACATCCATACAACCCCCTATAAACCCCATCATCCATACACAGCCCCCCTAGTAAGACCCCATCCATCCATACACAGCCCCCCCTAGTAAGACCCACACATCACAGCCCCCCCCTAGAAGACCCCATCCATCCATACACAGCCCCCCCCTAGTAAGACCCCCATCCATCCATACACAGCCCCCCCCTGTAAGACCCCCATCCATACACAGCCCCCCCTAGTAAGACCCCCATCCATCCATACACAGCCCCCCCCCTAGAAGACCCCATCCATCATACACAGCCCCCCCCTAGTAAGACCCCCTCCTCATACACAGCCCCCCCCTAGTAAGACCCCCATCCATACACAGCCCCCCCCTAGTAAGACCCCATCCATCATACACACCCCCCCCTAGAAGACCCCCACCATCCTATCCCAATCATACACACCCCCCCCTAGTAACCCATCCATCCATACAGCCCCCCTAGTAAGCCCTCCATCCATCACAGCCCCCTAGTAAGACCCCCATCCATCCATACACAGCCCCCCCTAAGCCCCTCCATCCATACAAGCCCCCCTAGTAGACCCCATCCATCCATACACAGCCCCCCCTAGTAAGACCCCCTCCATCCATACACAGCCCCCCCCTTAAGACCCCTCCACCTAGCCCCCCTAGTAAGACCCCCATCCATCCATACACAGCCCCCCCTAGTAAGACCCCCTCCATCCATACACAGCCCCCCCTTAAGACCCCATCCATCCTACACACCCCCTAGTAAGACCCCCTCCATCCATACACAGCCCCCCCCCCCCCTATAAGACCCCCTCCATCCATACACAGCCCCCCCCCCCCTAGAAGCCCCCATCCATCCATACACAGCCCCCCCTAGTAAGACCCCATCCATCCATACACAGCCCCCCCCTAGTAAGACCCCCTTCCATCCATACACAGCCCCCCCCCTAGTAAGACCCCCATCCATCTACACAGCCCCTACCCCCATCCACCACAGCCCCCCCCTAGTAAGGACCCCCTTCCATCCATACA
Organism: Allobates femoralis; assembly: GCA_033576535.1. Lineage (NCBI taxonomy): Eukaryota > Metazoa > Chordata > Amphibia > Anura > Aromobatidae > Allobates > Allobates femoralis. The sequence goes on from JARQOC010001331.1 coordinate 4,832, forward strand.
CAGCCCCCCAGTAGACCCCATCATCCATACACAGCCCCCCCTAGTAAGACCCCATCCATCCATACACAGCCCCCCCCTAGTAAGACCCCCATCCATCCATACACAGCCCCCCCCTAGTAAGACCCCCATCCATCCATCACAGCCCCCCCCTAGTAAGACCCCCATCCATCCATACACAGCCCCCCCCTAGTAGACCCCCATCCATACACAGCCCCCCTAGTAAGACCCCCTCCTCCTACACACCCCCCCTAGTAAGACCCCCTTCCATCCATACACAGCCCCCCCCTAGTAAGACCACCATCCATCCATACACCAGGCCCCCCACATTCCAAACCAGTCAATAGAGAGCCTGATGCAGTAAAGCGCCATGTTTGAACAGCAAGGCGAGACCGCAGGTCGGGGCGCGCGCCTTTCACAGTGAATGAAGCTCGCGCAGGAAGCCAGCCCCGCGCGAGCACTAAATTAGAGCGCCGAGCCCAGTCCACGCATCGCCCACGCAAAGGGATTAGAGGTGACGCGCGACTACCCGCGCATGCGCAGAAGAAGGATTCGACTGCAGGATCGCTCGTGTTGAGGTAACCTGGAAGACAACAGGTCATGTGATCAGGGAGGAGCAGCACTTCATGTCATGTGATCAGGAGGAGCAGCAGCAGTGACTTCCGGTCATGTGACTCAACGAAAGGGCCTGTAAGCACAGATGTCTCGCTCTAGTTTAAACGCAGCTGATCACGTGGTGACGTCCCCGCAGGTCCTGTGTGTCAGGAGCCCGGCAGGCGGTGGCGGATGGTCGGGTATGTGTGGCTCCGGTGTCGGGGCCTGGCCTGGGTCAGGCTGAGGCTGGGAGGTCTCTGCTGGGTTATAGAGCAGATGTTGTGTAGGTGACAGCGGGTGCGGCCAGCAGGGGGCAGCATCAGCTATAGAGATCAATGGATTGTGTCATTACAGTATGAAACGGAGAGCCAGGAGCCTGGGCATCTATCTCCAGCTCTGTCTCTTCCTCTATCTCCAGCTCTGTCTCTTCCTCTATCTCCAGCTCTGTCTCTTCCTCTCTATCTCCAGCTCTGTCTCTTCCTCTATCTCCAGCTCTGTCTCTTCCTCTCTATCTCCAGCTCTGTCTCTTCCTCTATCTCCAGCTCTGTCTCTTCCTCTATCTCCAGCTCTGTCTAGTCCTCTGCCTCTCCAGCTCTGTCTCTTCCTCTATCTCCAGCTCTGTCTCTTCCTCTATCTCCAGCTCTGTCTCTTCCTCTATCTCCAGCTCTGTCTCTTCCTCTATCTACAGCTCTGTCTATTCCTCTATCTCCAGCTCTGTCTCTTCCTCTATCTCCAGCTCTGTCTCTTCCTCTATCTCCAGCTCTGTCTCTTCCCCTATCTCCAGCTCTGTCTCTTCCTCTATCTACAGCTCTGTCTATTCCTCTATCTCCAGCTCTGTCTCTTCCTCTATCTCCAGCTCTGTCTCTTCCTCTATCTCCAGCTCTGTCTCTTCCTCTATCTCCAGCTCTGTCTCTTCCTCTATCTCCAGCTCTGTCTCTTCCTCTATCTCCAGCTCTGTCTCTTCCTCTATCTCCAGCTCTGTCTCTTCCTCTATCTCCAGCTCTGTCTCTTCCTCTATCTCCAGCTCTGTCTCTTCCCCTCTCTCCAGCTCTGTCTCTTCCCCTCTCTCCAGCTCTGTCTCTTCCTCTATCTCCAGCTCTGTCTCTTCCTCTATCTACAGCTCTGTCTCTTCCTCTATCTCCAGCTCTGTCTCTTCCTCTATCTCCAGCTCTGTCTCTTCCCCTCTCTCCAGCTCTGTCTCTTCCTCTATCTCCAGCTCTGTCTCTTCCTCTATCTCCAGCTCTGTCTCTTCCTCTCTATCTCCAGCTCTGTCTCTTCCTCTATCTCCAGCTCTGTCTCTTCCTCTATCTCCAGCTCTGTCTCTTCCTCTATCTCCAGCTCTGTCTCTTCCTCTATCTCCAGCTCTGTCTCTTCCTCTATCTCCAGCTCTGTCTCTTCCTCTATCTCCAGCTCTGTCTGTTCCCCTCTATCTCCAGCTCTGTCTGTTCCCCTCTATCTCCAGCTCTGTCTGTTCCTCTATCTCCAGCTCTGTCTCTTCCTCTATCTCCAGCTCTGTCTCTTCCTCTATCTCCAGCTCTGTCTCTTCCTCTCTATCTCCAGCTCTGTCTCTTCCTCTATCTCCAGCTCTGTCTCTTCCTCTATCTCCAGCTCTGTCTCTTCCTCTATCTCCAGCTCTGTCTCTTCCTCTATCTCCAGCTCTGTCTCTTCCTCTATCTCCAGCTCTGTCTCTTCCTCTCTATCTCCAGCTCTGTCTCTTCCTCTATCTCCAGCTCTGTCTGTTCCTCTATCTCCAGCTCTGTCTGTTCCTCTATCTCCAGCTCTGTCTGTTCCTCTCTATCTCCAGCTCTGTCTCTTCCTCTATCCCCAGCTCTGTCTCTTCCTCTATCTCCAGCTCTGTCTGTTCCTCTATCTCCAGCTCTGTCTCTTCCTCTCTATCTCCAGCTCTGTCTCTTCCTCTCTATCTCCAGCTCTGTCTCTTCCTCTCTATCTCCAGCTCTGTCTCTTCCTCTCTATCTCCAGCTCTGTCTCTTCCTCTCTATCTCCAGCTCTGTCTCTTCCTCTCTATCTCCAGCTCTGTCTCTTCCTCTATCTCCAGCTCTGTCTCTTCCTCTCTATCTCCAGCTCTGTCTCTTCCTCTATCTCCAGCTCTGTCTCTTCCTCTATCTCCAGCTCTGTCTCTTCCTCTATCTCCAGCTCTGTCTCTTCCTCTCTATCTCCAGCTCTGTCTCTTCCTCTATCTCCAGCTCTGTCTCTTCCTCTCTATCTCCAGCTCTGTCTGTTCCTCTCTCTCCAGCTCTGTCTCTTCCTCTATCTCCAGCTCTGTCTCTTCCTCTATCTCCAGCTCTGTCTCTTACTCTATCTCCAGCTCTGTCTCTTCCTCTATCTCCAGCTCTGTCTCTTCCTCTATCTCCAGCTCTGTCTCTTCCTCTATCTCCAGCTCTGTCTCTTCCTCTCTATCTCCAGCTCTGTCTGTTCCTCTATCTCCAGCTCTGTCTGTTCCTCTATCTCCAGCTCTGTCTGTTCCTCTATCTCCAGCTCTGTCTCTTCCTCTATCTCCAGCTCTGTCTGTTCCTCTATCTCCAGCTCTGTCTCTTCCTCTATCTCCAGCTCTGTCTCTTCCTCTATCTCCAGCTCTGTCTCTTCCTCTATCTCCAGCTCTGTCTGTTCCTCTCTCTCCAGCTCTGTCTGTTCCTCTCTCTCCAGCTCTGTCTCTTCCTCTCTCTCCAGCTCTGTCTCTTCCTCTATCTCCAGCTCTGTCTCTTCCTCTATCTCCAGCTCTGTCTCTTCCTCTATCTCCAGCTCTGTCTCTTCCTCTATCTCCAGCTCTGTCTCTTCCTCTCTATCTCCAGCTCTGTCTGTTCCTCTCTATCTCCAGCTCTGTCTGTTCCTCTCTATCTCCAGCTCTGTCTGTTCCTCTATCTCCAGCTCTGTCTGTTCCTCTATCTCCAGCTCTGTCTCTTCCTCTATCTCCAGCTCTGTCTCTTCCTCTATCTCCAGCTCTGTCTCTTCCTCTATCTCCAGCTCTGTCTCTTCCTCTATCTCCAGCTCTGTCTCTTCCTCTATCTCCAGCTCTGTTCTTCCTCTATCTCCAGCTCTGTCTTTCCTCTATCTCCAGCTCTGTCTTTCCTCTATCTCCAGCTCTGTCTTCCTCTTCTCCAGCTCTGTCTCTTCCTCTATCTCAGCTCTGTCTCTTCCTCTATCTCCAGCTCTGTCTCTTCCTCTATCTCCAGCTCTGTCTCTTCCTCTCTATCTCCAGCTCTGTCTTTCCTCTCTCTCCAGCTCTGTCTCTTCCTCTATCTCCAGCTCTGTCTCTTCCTCTATCTCCAGCTCTGTCTCTTCTCTATCTCCAGCTCTGTCTCTTCCTCTATCTCCAGCTCTGTCTCTTCCTCTATCTCCAGCTCTGTCTCTTCTCTATCTCCAGCTCTGTCTCTTCCTCTTATCTCCAGCTCTGTCTGTTCCTCTATCTCCAGCTCTGTCTGTTCCTCTATCTCCAGCTCTGTCTGTTCCTCTATCTCCAGCTCTGTCTTTCCTCTATCTCCAGCTCTGTCTGTTCCTCTATCTCCAGCTCTGTCTCTTCCTCTATCTCCAGCTCTGTCTCTTCCTCTATCTCCAGCTCTGTCTCTTCCTCTATCTCCAGCTCTGTCTGTTCCTCTTCTCCAGCTCTGTCTGTTCCTCTCTCTCCAGCTCTGTCTTTCCTCTCTCTCCAGCTCTGTCTCTTCCCCTATCTCCAGCTCTGTCTCTTCCTCTATCTCCAGCTCTGTCTCTTCCTCTATCTCCAGCTCTGTCTCTTCCTCTATCTCCAGCTCTGTCTTTCCTCTATCTCCAGCTCTGTCTGTTCCTCTCTATCTCCAGCTCTGTCTTTCCTCTCTATCTCCAGCTCTGTCTGTTCCTCTATCTCCAGCTCTGTCTGTTCCTCTATCTCCAGCTCTGTCTCTTCCTCTATCTCCAGCTCTGTCTCTTCCTCTATCTCCAGCTCTGTCTCTTCCTCTATCTCCAGCTCTGTCTCTTCCTCTATCTCCAGCTCTGTCTCTTCCTCTATCTCCAGCTCTGTCTTTCCTCTATCTCCAGCTCTGTCTTTCCTCTATCTCCAGCTCTGTCTGTTCCTCTATCTCCAGCTCTGTCTGTTCTCTATCTCCAGCTCTGTCTTTCCTCTATCTCCAGCTCTGTCTTTCCTCTTCTCCAGCTCTGTCTCTTCCTCCTATCTCCAGCTCTGTCTCTTCTCTCTATCTCCAGCTCTGTCTCTTCCTCTCTATCTCCAGCTCTGTCTCTTCCTCCTATCTCCAGCTCTGTCTTTCCTCTCTATCTCCAGCTCTGTCTCTTCCTCTATCTCCAGCTCTTTTTTTTTTTTTTTTTTTTTTTTTTTTTTTTTTTTTTTTTTTTTTTTTTTTTTTTTTTTTTTTTTTTTTTTTTTTTTTTTTTTTTTTTTTTTTTTTTTTTTTTTTTTTTTTTTTTTTTTTTTTTTTTTTTTTTTTTTTTTTTTTTTTTTTTTTTTTTTTTTTTTTTTTTTTTTTTTTTTTTTTTTTTTTTTTTTTTTTTTTTTTTTTTTTTTTTTTTTTTTTTTTTTTTTTTTTTTTTTTTTTTTTTTTTTTTTTTTTTTTTTTTTTTTTTTTTTTTTTTTTTTTTTTTTTTTTTTTTTTTTTTTTTTTTTTTTTTTTTTTTTTTTTTTTTTTTTTTTTTTTTTTTTTTTTTTTTTTTTTTTTTTTTTTTTTTTTTTTTTTTTTTTTTTTTTTTTTTTTTTTTTTTTTTTTTTTTTTTTTTCCCCCCCCCCCCCCCCCCCCCCCCCCCCCCCCCCCCCCCCCCCCCCCCCCCCCCCCCCCCCCCCCCCCCCCCCCCCCCCCCCCCCCCCCCCCCCCCCCCCCCCCCCCCCCCCCCCCCCCCCCCCCCCCCCCCCCCCCCCCCCCCCCCCCCCCCCCCCCCCCCCCCCCCCCCCCCCCCCCCCCCCCCCCCCCCCCCCCCCCCCCCCCCCCCCCCCCCCCCCCCCCCCCCCCCCCCCCCCCCCCCCCCCCCCCCCCCCCCCCCCCCCCCCCCCCCCCCCCCCCCCCCCCCCCCCCCCCCCCCCCCCCCCCCCCCCCCCCCCCCCCCCCCCCCCCCCCCCCCCCCCCCCCCCCCCCCCCCCCCCCCCCCCCCCCCCCCCCCCCCCCCCCCCCCCCCCCCCCCCCCCCCCCCCCCCCCCCCCCCCCCCCCCCCCCCCCCCCCCCCCCCTCTATCTCCAGCTCTGTCTCTTCCTCTCTATCTCCAGCTCTGTCTCTTCCTCTCTATCTCCAGCTCTGTCTCTTCCTCTATCTCCAGCTCTGTCTCTTCTCTCTATCTCCAGCTCTGTCTCTTCCTCTATCTCCAGCTCTTGTCTCGTTCCTCTATCTCCAGCTCTGTCTGTTCCTCTATCTCCAGCTCTGTCTGTTCCTCTATCTCAGCTCTGTCTTTCCTCTATCTCCAGCTCGTGTCTCTCTCCCTCTCTCCATCTCCAGCTCTGTCTTTCCTCTCATCTCCAGCTCTGTCTCTTCCTCTATCTCCAGCTCTGTCTCTTCCTCTATCTCCAGCTCTGTCTCTTCTCTATCTCCAGCTCTGTCTCTTCCTCTATCTCCAGCTCTGTCTCTTCCTCTATCTCCAGCTCTGTCTCTTCCTCTATCTCCAGCTCTGTCTTCCTATCACCTGTCTTCCTATCTCCAGCTCTGTCTGTTCCTCTATCTCCAGCTCTGTCTCTTCCTCTATCTCCAGCTCTGTCTTTCTTCTCCTCTGTATCCATCCCAGCTCTGTCTCTTCCTCTATCTCCAGCTCTGTCTCTTCCTCTATCTCCAGCTCTGTCTCTTCCTCTATCTCCAGCTCTGTCTCTTCTCTTCTCCACCCGCTCTTCCTATCTCCAGCTCTGTCTCTTTCCTCTATCTCCAGCTCTGTCTCTTCCTCTATCTCCAGCTCTGTCTCTTCCTCTATCTCCAGCTCTGTCTCTTCCTCTATCTCCAGCTCTGTCTCTTCCTCTATCTCCAGCTCTGTCTCTTCCTCTATCTCCAGCTCTGTCTCTTCCTCTCTATCTCCAGCTCTGTCTCTTCCTCTATCTCCAGCTCTGTCTCTTCCTCTATCTCCAGCTCTGTCTCTTCCTCTCTATCTCCAGCTCTGTCTCTTCCTCTATCTCCAGCTCTGTCTCTTCCTCTCTCTCCAGCTCTGTCTCTTCCCCTATCTCCAGCTCTGTCTCTTCCTCTATCTCCAGCTCTGTCTCTTCCTCTATCTCCAGCTCTGTCTCTTCCTCTATCTCCAGCTCTGTCTCTTCCTCTATCTCCAGCTCTGTCTCTTCCTCTATCTCCAGCTCTGTCTCTTCCTCTATCTCCAGCTCTGTCTCTTCCTCTCTCTCCAGCTCTGTCTCTTCCTCTCTCTCCAGCTCTGTCTCTTCCTCTCTCTCCAGCTCTGTCTCTTCCTCTCTCTCCAGCTCTGTCTGTTCCCCTATCTCCAGCTCTGTCTCTTCCTCTCTATCCCCAGCTCTGTCTCTTCCTCTCTATCCCCAGCTCTGTCTCTTCCTCTCTCTCCAGCTCTGTCTCTTCCTCTCTATCTCCAGCTCTGTCTCTTCCTCTATCTCCAGCTCTGTCTCTTCCTCTCTCTCCAGCTCTGTCTGTTCCTCTATCTCCAGCTCTGTCTCTTCCTCTCTATCCCCAGCTCTGTCTCTTCCTCTCTCTCCAGCTCTGTCTCTTCCTCTCTATCTCCAGCTCTGTCTCTTCCTCTATCTCCAGCTCTGTCTCTTCCTCTATCTCCAGCTCTGTCTCTTCCTCTCTATCTCCAGCTCTGTCTCTTCCTCTCTATCTCCAGCTCTGTCTCTTCCTCTCTCTCCAGCTCTGTCTGTTCCTCTATCTCCAGCTCTGTCTGTTCCTCTATCTCCAGCTCTGTCTCTTCCTCTCTATCTCCAGCTCTGTCTCTTCCTCTCTATCTCCAGCTCTGTCTCTTCCTCTCTATCTCCAGCTCTGTCTCTTCCTCTCTATCTCCAGCTCTGTCTCTTCCTCTCTATCTCCAGCTCTGTCTCTTCCTCTCTATCTCCAGCTCTGTCTCTTCCTCTCTATCTCCAGCTCTGTCTCTTCCTCTCTATCTCCAGCTCTGTCTCTTCCTCTCTATCTCCAGCTCTGTCTCTTCCTCTCTATCTCCAGCTCTGTCTATTCCTCTATCTCTCTATCCATTCCTTTATGTGGACCATAAAAGATGAGAAGCTGCGCTCCTTCACAGAGGTGGTCGGTGCCTTTATCGGCCTCAAGACATTAGTGACGACGTTTCGGTTACATAACATCTTTCAGCAGGATGAAGACTGGAAGAAAGTTCTATGTAACTGAACCGTCGTCACTGATGTCCTGTCCCGATAAAGGCACTGAACACCTCTGTAGGAGCGCGGCAGTACACCTCTGTAGGAGTGCTGCTTTTCATCTTTTATGGTGTGTATAACTTGGTAAGTGAAGCATTGCTTTCATTGATTTGCCCCCTCTGTACCAGCCGTGCGGCTCTTTTTTACCTGGCAGTCCTTTTTTTTTATTTTTTTGTTTTGTTTTTGGTAAATCAGTTTTTATTAATGTCGTCAAAATACAAACAACTGAGGGGTCCAGGCCTCTAAATAAGCAAAGCCGTAATATCTATGACAAAATCTGCTCCAGTCTGTATACCTATCAGCATATACATCTGAAGACAAACAACAAGAAGTAGTGTAAATGGTCTACTGTAAGCCTCACAACAGCCAGAGGCATCTGGGGAGATCACCCCTATCTAAAATAATATACTGTAGACCTAAATAAGTCAATTCGCAGTGAAGACCCCAAGATGCCAGGTCCAATCTCAGGGACTCAAACCAAGAAAAAGTATTATAGGGAAGAAAAGTGTAAGAGGAAAGTAAAGGGATTGTAAGAAGGAGAGGAATAGACTGGAGTAGGGCCCATGGTCTGGTCATACATAGAATAACCCAAACTTACCTAGGACAACAATGACTCGAGACCTGAGGACATTCTGAACAATATCCCGGGGGACCAGATGTTACAATGACTTTCAATGCTATGATCATCGAGCCTGTGATAACTGATTAATTCTTCCATCCTACAAATAATATTCAACCCCTCCACCAGATCCCGACTGGACGGACAAGCTGCTTTCTTCCAATACTTCCGAATCAAGTGTCTTGCCGCCGTCAAAAAATGACGTATTTTTCTTAAATTTGGATAATGACATGTCAGTGTAATTTAGGAGAGACAGTTCCGGTGTAAATGTGATCTGTCCCCTCTGATATAGGTCAGCAACCACTAATGTGAGGACAACTCAACCCAATATTGAGATAAGAGCCCTTATCACCACAATGATCGGGCGCCTCATGGTATATAACATGGATGTCCACTGGGCACCTTTACCGCCTCGCCACCACCCTACAGTTGCTCTCTTGTGCATTTGCTGAAGTGGAAGCCTTATAAGAGAATACAACATTTTTTTTATCCAATCAGTATATGAGAATTTCCGTCCAAGATCTGATTCCCACTTGGAGGCGAATGATGGAACGTATGTCAAGTCACATGTCACCAACTGCCCTCCCTCCACACACCTCTGCCCGAACATGGTCAATGGATGAAAAATGACATCAGATGCCATGGATCCAATATAACTTCTAAGTCTGACATATAAAAATCAGGCAGGGGCTCTGTCCTATAAAATAAAGCTGAAATAGTATTAATCCCCTCTTATGTAGTGAAACGAATCCCTTGGAATATTTAAAAATGGCGTCCTCCCCATCTCCACTGGAAAATGAGGGATCCCAAATATGGGAGTCAAAGGACCCGATATGGTCGTTAAAACCCAGGCTCCTATTCAGGGGCGGACCTACCGTGGTGCAGCTGCACCAGGGCCCCGACCGGATAGGGGGCCCCTGAAGCCGACGGCCGATTGCAAACCCCCACCCCCCGCTCCTTACCGTCGGCTGCTGCACCAGGGCCCCCCGGTCGCAAGGTCCGCCACTGCTCCTATTAAATGCTTCAATTGGGCTGTGACAAACGGGATATGTGGGTCTCTGATGGGACCACCTGTCCAGATCGTACAGCCTCCACCTCTTCTTGCCCTCGGCTCTAAATAGGTCCAAAATGCATCTCCCCATATTTGTTGAGTGGTATGTCCAAAGATCCACCGCCCTGCTCAATATACGGTAAGCGATTCTTGGCATGCGATGAGACCATATACATTTCAGAGTTAAAACGAGGCTGGTAGCAGAATAGGAATTGTTTGGAGATGGTAACAGATCCATGCCCACAGTATGGATTCTGCCTAGCCACCAGAGAGCTAGTTTATGCTCCCTCACCGTCGTCCCTACCCCCTGGATGGAAGGGTTACCCCTGAGCGCCGAGGCCAACGACTCCATGCATAGAATATAAATAAAGGGGGACGAAGGACACCCCTGACGAGTACCATTACTGACGTTAAATGTCTCGGACAAGGAACCGTTGATCCTCATACGGGCCGAGGGACTGGTGTACAAAGCTCCAGTGCTGTGTATAGTGGAGCTCTTCATGCCCAGGTGGTGGAGGGTCTCCATCATAAACGCCCAGGACACCCTGTGAAACGCTTTCTCAGCGTCTAATGACAGACCTGGTAGTCCTTTATCTCTCTATTATCTCTATCTCGCTATCTATTCCTTTATCTCTATCTATATTGATCTATTTATCTATCTCTCTATGTCTGTATCTATTATCTCTTTCAAATACAAAGAAGCTTTATTGGCAGGAGTAAATACACATTAGTTTTGCCAAAGCAAGTGTACAAGCAGGAGTAGGGATAGGGACTGGGGGGGATGTTGGATAGGGCTGAAGGAAAGGTGTATGGGGGCACATCAAGTGTGGGGGCTGCAGGTATGATGGATGGGGGCAAATTCAGGGTGAGTGGTATAAGAATAATGGATGGGGCAGATCCAGGACAGGATGGGAGCTATAGAAGTCCATGACATAGGGAGGGTGGATGGGGGCAAATCCATGGTGGGGGCTATAGAAGTCCATGGCATAGGGAGGGTGGATGGGGTCAGATCCGTGGTGGGGGCTATAGAAGTCCATGGCATATCCTAGTTCTCTTTTCTCGCAGTCTATGACATTCGCTCACGTACCGTGCTGCTATCTCCACTGCTCTCTCTGCGCAGATCCTCATACACAGGCAGCACATATCACATTTCAGCTTGAAGACAGCGGTGCAATACAAATATGTAATGTGGAATAATTATAAATCCCTTAAATTGTAAGTTGCAGTCATAGGAATAATTGTGAAATCCTTTAAATACAATGGCATTAAAAACACAGATGCATGGATAGAAGATTAATCCTGATCAAACAATTTTTTAGAGAATGCAAACTTTGATTTTGGGCAATTTTTAACTTTGTGTAAGTAAATTACTAAGGAACTAAAATAATAATCGTCATAGTTTACAGCAGTATTTCACCATAGTGTACGTGTACGGCTTTGGCGGTAGGTTGTTCTATAGTTCATTACTTAGAATATAACCTCGGCACACTAATGAACTTGAAAACCAGTTATGTGCAAAGTAAAGTCTCTTTATTTGGACTCAGCATATATGGTTATATTCTAAGTAATTATACTAACTTTTACCTCAGAGCACCTCACCAAGGTTGAGCCCAGATTATTGTAGATTATTTTGTTCTATAGTTCATGACCTAGTGATAGAAAGGGGATCTGCTGCCATCTAGTGACGCATAGTGGTATTAATATACTAACAGATCTTTAACATTCAGTGGTTAATTACCGAGCTTCGTTAATTAGTCTTCACATGGTATCTGCTGATAATAACAAAAGGAAAAATATTTTTTTCTGCTTAGCTTTTTTACCTCAGTATTTGTGTAGCCTTTTTTGTAAAGGTTTTTAATGTTTATATTAATCACTTTTGCACTTTATTAATCACATGCCAATTCTTGTATGACGTAAATCTGCTCCCCCCTGGATAAGGAGGCGCCTCACCATCACTTGTGTGTTGGACCCATTGAAGCACATCCAGTGCGAAACAGAGCGCCCTCCCTCCACCTCCGCACCCCCTCCCTCCACCTCCGCACCCCCTCCCTCCACCTCCGCACCCCCTCCCTCCACCTCCGCACCCCCTCCCTCCACCTCCGCACCCCCTCCCTCCACCGCTGCCTGGAACCCACAACAAGAATGAATTAATAAAGAAACCGCCTGACATCAGAGCAGCGGAGACGTCATATTCTAATGTCTGTTTCTCCAGATATGAGGCCAGTCTGTAGTCTCTGGGGTTCGGGAGTTTCTCCAGATATGGGGCCAGTCTGTAGTCTCTCTGTAGACTCCGGTACATGGTCAGTTTCTGTGAGCTGAAGATATCGTTCTTCCAGTCACTGACATACCTCTCCTGGCCTTCCTCTACCATCTTCCTGATTCTGGGTTTTGTCAGGTTGTTGTGATTGGTGTTCTGGTCGGGATCAGTTTGGGAGGGCTGTTCCGATGGGTCCTGATTTGGGTGGGCTGTTCCCGGGGTCCTGGTTTGGTTGGGCTGTTCCAAGGGTCCTGGTTTTTCTGTTTCACCTACATGTAACAGGGCTCTATGGTGATGGGAGCCCCCATCCAACACCACAGAGGCCGGACCCCCAGCCCCGTCAGGCGCCACAGAGGCCGGACCCCCAGCCCCGTCAGGCGCCACAGAGGCCGGACCCCCAGCCCCGTCAGGCGCCATTAATATTTTTTTTTTTTTTTTTTTTATTGGTTAATTATAATCATTTTCCACCCAATGTTGAATCAGTTGTACATAACAAAATACAATGTTAAATTCCAACTCTGTAATAAACAGAACATGTCGTCATCTTCATACTTTGTCGTTTTCGATGTTGCTTCTGCTCATAGTCTTACATCTTCTCTATCTGCCTCTGTGGATCACCCCCGCATCTGAAACCAAGCTAGCTACCATTGTATTTTCGGACATCCCAGAGTACATTCAGGGTACTCTGGAGTGTCTGAAAATAGAATGGTAGCTAGCTTGGTGCCATTCGGAATCAATAGAAGGCCTGACCACTCATCGGATCTCTTCCTCGGACAATTTAAAGACTATAAAATACCTCCATGTCTTGAAGAAGCCCCCCGCCCTCCCCCCGCCACTTTATCTTTACATCTCTCTGCTTCCCTCTTGTCTATGTCTAATGTCCTCTTCAAACCAGAGAGCCCCTCGTTCTCCCCTGGTAACGGATCCAGCAACCGGTTTCGGGGAATCAATCTCTTTGCTACCAATGTGATGACATGACATATGGGTTTTCTTGAGTCTTGTCAATATTCCCTACAAAGTGAAAAATCCATCGGGTGTAGCGGTATCTCTACCCCACAAGTGTCAGTATTCAGTTTTTGAATCATTTTCCAGAATTCCTGGACCATGAATCACGTCCATAAGCCATGCATCATATCTGTCCTGTCTGCACCGCGTGTAGGGTGTTTTAATGATCTCACATTGGAGGGGGGAGGGATGTTGATACCGCACACTGTTATATGCATTATGCGGAGTTGGCTGTCCCTTCGTGCTCATTAGTGATATATTTCCTTACTCGTCCTCATTCGTCTGTGATCTTGTCCTTTAGGTCCTGATCATCAAAATGTTTCATCCAAGCTGTGAATAACTTATCAGGTCCTGAAGGCAACAAGACGTCTCTAGTAGACTTCTATATTACCGATATGGTGATCTCGGTGTTGACCAAGTCATCCCATCTATTTGACCCGATTTCGTTGGAGACGTCCAACAGATGTTGCGTTACATAGTGTCTCAGTTGGCTATATTGTGTTAGCTGGAAGGCAGGGAGTCCATATTTCTCCATAACTGACCAGTCATCCACCCCTTCTTTTCCCATTCTAGGAATAACGTGTTTTCCCGTTCCAGCTTAAAGTCAGCGTGTGCCCAAGGATTAAGATATTTAGATATGTTAGATGTTTTCTTCCTCTCCATGAAAACTTTGCAAAGGCTCTGTTTAATCTATTAATATTGGCATGCCTAATTAAAAGAGGGATAGTTTGCATGGGGCATAACAAACGTGCAAAACTCATCTACCTAGCCAAGATAAGGGTAGCCCCCCCCTTGTCTCTTACTCCTTATCAGTCTTGTCTATGAGGGGTCTGTAATTCAAAGAGTATACCAACCCCGGTGTCCTGCCGCTATGTATTCCCAGGTACAGTTGTGGCCAAAAGTATTGACACCCCTTCAATTCTGTCAGATAATCCTTAGTTTCTTCCTGAAAATGATTGCAATCACAAATTCTTTGCTATTATTATCTTCATTTAATTTGTCTTCAATGAAAAAACACACAAAGAGAATGAAGCAAAAAGCAAAACATTGATCATTTCACACAAAACTCCAAAAATGGGCCGGACAGAAGTATTGGCACCCTCAGCCTAATACTTGGTTGCACAACCTTTAACCAAAATAACTGCAATCAACCGCTTCCGGTAACCATCAATGAGTTTCTTACAATGCTCTGCTGGGATTTTACACCATTCTTCTTTGGCAAACTGCTCCAGTTCCCTGATATGTGAAGGGCGCCTTCTCCAAACTGCCATTGTTAGATCTCTCCACAGGTGTTCTATGGGATTCAGGTCTGGACTCATTGCTGCCACCTTAGAAGTCTCCAGTACTTTCTCTCAAACCATTTTCTAGTGCTTTTTGAAGTGTGTTTTGTGTCCTTGTCCTGCTGGAAGACCCATGACCTCTGAGGGAGACCCAGCTTTCTCACCCTGGGCCCTACATTATGCTGCAAAATGTGTTGGCAGTCTTCAGACTTCATAATGCCATGCACACGGTCAAGCAGTCCAGTGCCAGAGGCAGCAAAGCAACCCCAAAACATCAGGGAACCTCCGCCATGTTTGACTGTAGGGACCGTGTTCTTTTCTTTGAATGCCTCTTTTTTTCTCCTGTAAACTCTATGTTGATGCCTTTGCCCATAAATCTCTACTTTTGTCTCATCTGACCAGAGAACATTCTTCCAAAACGTTGTAGGCTTTCTCAGGTAAGTTTTGGCAAACTCCACCCTGGCTTTTTTTATGTCTCGGGGTAAGAAGTGGGGTCTTCTGGGTCTCCTACCATACAGTCCCTTTTCATTCAGACGCCGGCGGATAGTACGGGTTGACACTGTTGTACCCTCGGACTGCAGGGCAGCTTGAACTTGTTTGGATGTTAGTCGAGTTTCTTTATCCACCATCCGCACAATCTTGTGTTGAAATCTCTCGTCAATTTTTCTTTTCCGTCCACATCCAGGGAGATTATCCACAGTGCCATGGGCTTTACAATTCTTGATGACACTGCGCATGGTAGACACAGGAACATTCAGGTCTTTGGAGATGGACTTGTAGCCTTGAGATTGCTCATGCTTCCTCACATTTTGGTTTCTCAAGTCCTCAGACAGTTCTTTAGTCTTCTTTCTTTTCTCCATGCTCAATGTGGTACACACAAGGACACAGGACAGAGGTTGAGTCAACTTTAATCTATGTCAACTGGCTGCAAGTGTGATTTAGTCATTGCCAACACCTGTTAGGTGCCACAGGTAAGTTACAGGTGCTGTTAATTACACAAATTAGAGAAGCATCACATGATTTTTCTAACAGTGCCAATACTTTTGTCCACCCCTTTTTTATGTTTGGTGTGGAATTAGATCCAATTTGGCTTTAGGACAATTCTTTTTGTGTTTTTTCATTGAAGACAAATTAAATGAAGATAATAATACCAAAGAATTTGTGATTGCAATCATTTTCAGGAAGAAACTGAGTATTATCTGACAGAATTGCAGGGGTGTCAATACTTTTGGCCACAACTGTATGTCACTGCAATGTTAGTGTCACGCTGGGAGCGGGAGAGACACCCAGCGTAGGACAACGACGGGGGGGAATAAGGAGTCCCTAAAGCTATGGGCACAAGAGGGAGAGGATGACCCCTAGTCTTCCTGGGGCTGACCCTGTCTGCCCTGACGTCCCTATACAGTTTCCTCAACTGTCGCCGACCACGAACCTCGTCCCTCTCTGATCCTAGCACTACCTTATCTAAGGATCAGATGGGGAGGTTCACTAGACCCCTCCACTAACAACTAAAGACAACACAAGGAAAACAGACAATGGGGAAAGAAAACACTTATCTTGCAGCAGAGCACAGCAACCTCCACAAACTCAGCTTCTGCTTGGAGCAAGGATAATGAGTCCACAAGGAAATATCACCTGCACCGAGGGAGGGCAATGAAACTCCTTATAAAGGAGGGAAGAACCTGCTGGGTCCTAGAGACCCAGAATACTGGTGTAGAAACCAGACCGAGCACAAGACCTTCCCAGCCGTCCTCCCATGATAGGGAGATCTTATCATACCTTCTCTTTATCTACACAGAAGGTAAATGCCCCTGAAAGACGGACCGTCCTCAAACCTTATGGCTGATTGGCCAAACGCTGGGACCGTCTGCGCGTGGCCTCTACCCTGTCATCCGTGCCACCCGTGACAGTACCCCCCCGTCCACGAGTGGCCCCCGGACACTCAGGACCAGGCTTATCCGGATGGGAACGGTGAAAAGCGCGGACCAGCCTAGCGGCGGAGACTTCCGACGCCGGCACCCACATCCGTTCCTCCGGACCGTATCCCCTCCAGTGCACCAAATACTGAAGAGAACGGCGCACCCTGCGAGAATCAACCACCTTTGAGATCTCAAATTCCAAATTCCCCGCTACGCAGATGGGCTCCGGGGGCAAAGGAGACGGGTTAGACGACGGCACATACGGTTTGAGGAGCGACCTATGAAATACATTGTGGATCTTAAGAGCGGGAGGCAACGCAAGACGAAACGCCACGGGATTGATAACAGCGGTTATCTGATAAGGGCCAATAAACCTGGGCCCCAACTTCCAAGAGGGCACCTTCAACTTCACATTCTTGGTAGACAACCACACGTAGTCATTCACACACAGGTCCGGACCTGGCGCACGCTTCCTGTCAGCCATACGTTTGTACCTGTCGCCTAAGAGCTTCAAGCTACTCTGTACCCTCCGCCAAACCGAGGAGAGGGATGAGGTAAATCGGTCCTCCTCAGGAACTCCGGAAGGACTAGTACCACTAAAAGTACCAAACTGAGGATGAAACCCATATGCACCGAAGAACGGTGACTTGCCAGTGGACTCCTGAAGACGATTATTAAGGGCAAACTCGGCCAAGGGCAAATAACTCGCCCAAGTCTCCTGATTGTCAGAGACAAAACACCTCAGATAAGTCTCCAAATTCTGATTCATACGTTCGGTCTGCCCATTAGACTGAGGATGAAAAGCAGAAGAGAAGGACAAGGCAATTCCTAAACGTGCACAAAAAGCCTTCCAAAACTTGGAGACAAACTGAGTACCACGATCAGAAACCACCTCGGAGGGAACTCCATGAAGCTTCACGATCTCACTTACAAACACCTGTGCCAGTGTCCGAGCATTAGGAAGCGCGGGCAGTGCCACAAAGCGAACCATCTTACTGAACCTATCAACCACTACCAGCACTACCGTCTTGCCTGCAGACGCCGGAAGATCGGTGATAAAATCCATTGACACATGTGTCCATGGCCTCTCAGGAATAGACAATGGCAAGAGAGAACCAGCCGGACGGGTATGCGGAACCTTAGCCCGTGCACACACACTACAGGCAGATACGAATTCCGCTACGTCCTTCCTCAACCCCGGCCACCAAAAGCGACGAGATAAAAGATCGAAGGTGGCCCTACTGCCGGGATGCCCTGCCAATACGGAGTCGTGATGCTCTGACAGCACTCTGAGACGCAAAGATGATGGCACAAACAGTCTCCCAGAAGGACAGGAGGCAGGGGCGCCCCCCTGGACCTTCAACACCTCCCCCTCCAGATCAGGGCAAAGAGCAGAAACAACCACCCCCTCCTGTAAGATGGGAACGGGACTTTCATGAGCACTACCACCCGGGAAACTACGCGACAATGCATCAGCCTTCACGTTCTCAACCCCTGGACGGTAAGTGACGGTAAAATTAAATCTCGTGAAAAACAAGGACCACCGGGCCTGCCGGGGATTGAGACGCTTGGCGGACTCAAGGTAAGACAGGTTCTTGTGGTCGGTAATAACCGTGATGGGATGGACAGCCCCTTCCAACCAGTGACGCCATTCCTCAAAAGCCAATTTAATAGCCAACAGCTCCCTATTACCGACATCATAATTCCTCTCGGCCGACGACAACTTCTTGGAGAAGAACGCGCAGGGCACCCATTTCCCAGGCGAAGGGCCTTGCGACAATACAGCCCCCACCCCCACCTCAGACGCATCCACCTCCACAACGAAGGGCTGAGAAAGATCGGGCTGACGGAGAATAGGTGCGGAAACAAAACAACGCTTTAGGGAGGAGAAAGCCTGGCGAGCAGACTCCGACCACTCGGAAAAATCGGTCCCCTTCCTAGTCATGTCCGTAAGAGGCGTCACCAGCACCGAATAGTTCCGAATAAATTTACGGTAAAAGTTGGTAAACCCCAAAAAACGTTGCAATGCCCGTAGATCGTCCGGTTGTTCCCAGTCCAACACCGCCCGGACTTTTTCCGGATCCATCCGAAAACCCAATGGCGACAGGAGGTACCCCAAAAACCGTACCTCCTGAACGGCGAAGACACATTTCTCGAGTTTAGCATACAGCTTATTGTCTCGTAATACCTGTAACACCTGCTTGACATGGGACTGATGCGTCTCCAAATCGGGGGAATAGATCAAGATATCATCTAAGTAAACAACCACAAATCTACCCACCAAATGATGGAATATGTCATTGACAAAGTGTTGGAACACCGCAGGGGCGTTAGTGAGCCCGAACGGCATTACGAGACTTTCAAAATGGCCGTCCGGGGTATTAAATGCCGTCTTCCATTCATCCCCCTCTCTGACCCTAATCAGGTTGTAGGCCCCCCTCAAATCCAACTTGGAGAACCATTTAGCACCCGCTACCTGACTGAATAAATCAGGAATCAGAGGGAGGGGGTACGGATCACGGACAGTAATCCTATTCAACTCCCGGAAATCCAGGCAAGGACGGAGGCCCCCATCTTTTTTCTTAACAAAAAAGAAACCAGCCGCAACCGGCGAGGTTGAGGGCCTGATGTGACCCGACTGCAGACTCTCGGAAATGAAATCCTTCATCGCCTGTCTTTCCGGACCCGATATAGCAAACATCCTAGCTTTGGGCAGTTTAACTCCGGGAACGAGGTTGATTGGGCAATCGTATGCCCGATGGGGGGGCAGGTCTTGGCACCCCTTCTCTGAGAACACATCCTCATACTCCGATAGGAACGGGGGCAGAGATACCGCAGACACCACCGAAAACGAGGTAACCAAACAATTCTCAGAACAAAAATCACTCCATTCCACAATGTCCCGGGACTGCCAATCCACTACGGGATTATGTTTAATCAACCATGGCAAGC
The DNA here is from genome assembly GCA_033576535.1 of Allobates femoralis. Classification (NCBI taxonomy): domain Eukaryota; kingdom Metazoa; phylum Chordata; class Amphibia; order Anura; family Aromobatidae; genus Allobates; species Allobates femoralis. The sequence continues at coordinate 23,800 of JARQOC010001331.1, forward strand.
CCAGGACAATGGGAGCGGGGAGACCGTCTAGAACATAGCAAGATATCGTCTCTTGATGTTGGGATCCAACCGTCAACTTAATGTCATGTACGATATGTGTGAGACTACCTTGAGCAAGAGGTGCTGAGTCGATGGCATAGATACGGATGGGGCGAGACAATAAACAGCAGTTAAGCCCATGAGCGTCTACAAACTGAGCATCCACCATGCTGACCCCCGCACCACTATCCACAAACACAGAAATACCCTCCGTTGTGCCCTCCAGCGCCACCTCCGCACTTAGGAGGAAACGGGAAGTACAAATGGAGGATACACACACTCCCGCTCGACCACCTCCACACCCCCCATAGTCACAGAAGGTCCAGGCCCCCCAGTCCGTGTAGGGGTGTAGGGACAGGCCCCAATAAAATGGTCCCCTTTCCCACAGAAAAAACAGACCCCCTTCCCCTTGCCCCGGGAGGTACCGGCGGAGAACCTCGAGGCCGCCGCACCTCCCAGCTGCATCGGTTCCTCCGCACTCGGGAGGAACGACTCACTCTCCGCGTGACCTCCCGGTAACCAGGAATCACCACGAGAATGGCTCCCAGTAACAGGAGGTCTCCCCCTCCGCTCCTGGAGGCGTCTATCCATACGAATAGCTAACGACATAGCCGCCTCCAGGGACGGAGGGGTCTCATAAACCGCCAGAGCGTCCTTCAGCCTCTCCGAAAGACCCTGACAAAAGTGACTCCGGAGTGCCGGATCGTTCCACTTCGTGTCCGTAGCCCACCTGCGGAACTCAGAACAATATGATTCCGCCGACCGAGTCCCCTGGCGGAGATGGCGTAACCTGGATTCAGCCAAAGCGACACGGTCAGGGTCATCATATATGAGGCCCAGGGCGTCAAAAAATTCATCCACAGAGCGGAGACAAGTAGAGTCCTGTGGCAGAGAGAAAGCCCAGGATTGGGGATCTCCCTGCAGTAGCGACATAATAATTCCTACACGCTGCTGCTCATCACCAGTGGAATAAGGCCTAAGCCTAATATATAATTTACAGGCCTCTTTGAACACAGTAAACTTATCTCTACCTCCTGAAAACCTGTCAGGGAGGGCAACCTTAGGTTCAGGTCTGGCCTGACCCAATGCTTGATTCCCCAAGACACCATTTTGCGGTTGCGGGCCCTGTAAAGCCGACCGAAGGTCCGCAACCTCCAAAGACAGAGACTGCAGCTGCTGGGCCAAAGCAGACACAGGATCCATAAGGAAAGGAAGAAAATTCGGTTCCTCCCCTGTCCTTCAGTTACAGTATTGGCAGGTGATAATGTCACGCTGGGAGCGGGAGAGACACCCAGCGTAGGACAACGACGGGGGGGAATAAGGAGTCCCTAAAGCTATGGGCACAAGAGGGAGAGGGTGACCCCTAGTCTTCCTGGGGCTGACCCTGTCTGCCCTGACGTCCCTATACAGTTTCCTCAACTGTCGCCGACCACGAACCTCGTCCCTCTCTGATCCTAGCACTACCTTATCTAAGGATCAGATGGGGAGGTTCACTAGACCCCTCCACTAACAACTAAAGACAACACAAGGAAAACAGACAATGGGGAAAGAAAACACTTATCTTGCAGCAGAGCACAGCAACCTCCACAAACTCAGCTTCTGCTTGGAGCAAGGATAATGAGTCCACAAGGAAATATCACCTGCACCGAGGGAGGGCAATGAAACTCCTTATAAAGGAGGGAAGAACCTGCTGGGTCCTAGAGACCCAGAATACTGGTGTAGAAACCAGACCGAGCACAAGACCTTCCCAGCCGTCCTCCCATGATAGGGAGATCTTATCATACCTTCTCTTTATCTACACAGAAGGTAAATGCCCCTGAAAGACGGACCGTCCTCAAACCTTATGGCTGATTGGCCAAACGCTGGGACCGTCTGCGCGTGGCCTCTACCCTGTCATCCGTGCCACCCGTGACAGTTAGCTTGTGGAATGCTCAATATGTTTGTCGCTCTCTTGCCCTTAAGGGTTATATTAGTGTTTTGACTCCACAAGCAGTGCACATACGGTGTAAGGGGCAGGCTCAGAAGCTTTGCTTGTACGGTGTCCGGGGTGGGCTCAGAAGCTGTGACCTAACTGTGAACTAAGATTTTTAGGTTGCAGCAGCAGTATACCCTTTAGAAAGAGTGTAAGGGTCTGTGCACACGTTGAGTATTTGGTTGCAGTAATTTCTGCATCATTTCTGCGTCTCTTGGCAACACGGCAGCAAAAACTTCCGTTTTGCCATCTTTGGTGTTCAAAATTCATTGAAAACGTGGTAAAAGATTTTTTTTTTTTTGACGCTACATTTTTCCTGCCAAGAGGTTCACGACTGGTGGAACCGAATACTCAACATCTGCACATGCCCAAAGAATTGACATGCTGCAGATTATTTTTTTTGCACCAAATCTGCAAGTGACGAATAAGCATCGTGTTCACGACACTGCAGGATTTTCATTGACTTTGCTGGTATCAGATTTTGCGGCAAATCTGCACTCAAAAACGCTTCAAAAAACATAATGTGTGTACACAACCTAATACACTGACAACACTGTTCCCAGCAGCGACCTGGGAGTCAGAGATATGTCCAGGCGTCTTCCCCAGGCTGTTTCATTCCATTCCTCACAGTTTCCATCCATTTCAGCAATTTTTTTCCTACGCCCCCTAGCCCTCCTGTTAGGGTCTTATGGAAAAATACTGGAGTTTACCATTGACCTCCATTATTCTTGGTACTCGAATTGAGCCTGTGGAAGTATCTGACCGGTTTGAGTACAGAGCACTTAAGCATTCTAAAATCAGACACGCCCGAGTGACCCCATTCCCACCAATCAGTTGGCTGGCACCCCCAAATACAATAGTGTCAGCCAACCCCACCCATAAAGTCTAATTTGTATGTGAGCCTTTAGACTCTATATGTTGTGATCATTTTTTTACCATACACAGGATCACACAGTAGTGAAGACGTCGTCTGGGGAGTGTGTGGCCCCCCGTGTGTCAGGAGGGCGGAGCAGGACCCCGAGTGACATCACCGAGCCTCCACCTCATTCACTGATACATGAGCAGAAGATCCTAGAACTGACCCACAGGATCACTGATCTGCTGAGCGGAGAGGTGAGCGCTGCCCCCGGGAATGCTGGGACATTCTACAATAACGCCGGGGGAGGGGTCTGCTAATGACGGCTCATTGTGTGTGTCAGGTCCCTATAAGGTCTAATTGCAAAAGTCCTGGCACACCATAAAGCAAGAGTCAATGAAAAAAGATTGTTGTGAGAGTACTGTATTCTTTATTGAGAAGGTTTTTTCGAATCTCTTTTGATCACAAAGATTGAAAAATGCAAAATATTTTCAGCCACATACGGCTTTCTTCAGTGCAAACAACTATAACAGAGTAGTAAACACATAATTAGTGTTACAATATACAAGAAACAATATCTCAAACACAGTAAGCTTCTCACTTTAATCTTGTCAAAACAATCAGGAGGAATTAAGGTAAGTATACAAGTGATTAATTGACATAATAATGAGAAAAACAATGAAAAAAAACAATCATAGGAACAGAATTATCTTCTGGTAATACCTTTTGATCAAACAAAGGTGAAGAGATTCACAATAATCAGAATCAGCGGTAAATACTGCCACCTGCTGTCTAAAATAAACAAGATAAGGAAAACACCTCAACAACAAGACATGTAACAGGTTAATGGTAGTATCAATCAGCGGCATCTACATGAAATGAGGACAAAATGCAGATACCTGGAAAACAGTGGAGGAGCCTGAATCCATGCACTGTAAAGTATTATGGCAATATAACAATACCCTCATATGAGACAGGATACTTTATTATGAACTAGAGTCAGTGAAAAAAACGGAAATAAGTGAGATCTGCATGTCTCTCTGATATAAGAGCAAAAATCTGTCATAATAGTAGACAAAAGGAAAACAGATGAATTACCTTAATGTAGTATACCACTATTTCATGGGGCTCACAGTGGGAAATTGGCCTTTAGAAAAATGAAGAGTGTGCATCATTAAATGAACTTCCCTAATAGAAGAGTAGCCCATACCTCAGTGAACTCCCCATAGCCCCCATGTCTGTAATTTGCTGCATAAAATTACTAAGGGCCAAATGGCCAGAAAATAAAAAATATGCTATACCAAAGTCATATTCTTAAGTTACCCCAAGCAGGAGACCGACCCCCAGGTGCTAGCAACCAAAACCGCCATATATAAGTACTTACTATGTACACCATGTGTGTCCAGGAAGACTGTGAGCAATGAATGACACTGGAAACCAGCTTTTTATAGGAACAGGAGGTCACGTGACTACTGACTTCCTGTATTTGGAACACATGTGACCTGCAAACAGTGAGCATGTGCAGGAGTAGTGAGCAACCAGAGTGTTATAAAAAGGATACTGCGCACCCCGGTGGACGGAGGAATGAATTGCAGGCATTCATTACATATACTGTGAAAACAAAGAAACAAAGAAAAGCAGCTTCAATTAGATGTTAAGTGTATCAAATTAGACCAAGAGACCCGGGGATTAGTTTAAGGCAGTAAATATTATATGGGCAAGCATGTAAAACACAAAAATTGTTAAAACAATGTAAATGTGCATGAATAGAGGCTCCAACCAGAATACATTCATCTTATAGCAAGACCTCATACTCTCTATTCAGACCCTTTGGTGCAAGGGTCTGAAGGGTAAAAATCCAAAACATTTCGCGTTCTTTTAACCGCCTAATGCGGTCTCCGCCTCTCCGCATAGGAGGAATATGCTCTAAAATATGATATCTAAATTGGGCAACATTATGGCCCTGATTAATGAAATGAAACGGAACAGGTAAGAGGGTGTTTTTACATCTAATAGTACTTTTATGTTTAGAGATGCGGTCCCGGATACGCTGGGTAGTCTCCCCAACGTACCCGAGACCGCAAGGGCACTTTATGAGGTACACAACGAACGCCGTATCACACGTGAGATAGTCATCAATCTGATAAACGTGACCCGTTCGCGGATGTGTAAAAGTGGAACCCTTGATCAAATTCGAACACTGTAGACAATTACGACAGGGATAATTACCTTTCTTAGGAGTGGCCAAGAAGGTTTGTCTGGATTTGACTGTGCTGGAGCCAACGTCTGCGCGTACCAAATGATCCCTAAGGTTAGTGGCCCTCTTATAGCACCATAGTGGGGGTTTTTTGAACTCATCAATGGATGGATAGGAATCAGTCAAGATCTTCCAGTGCCTATATATGATCTTCTTAAGTTTAGTGGTGAAAGGGTGGTATGAATTCACAAAAGTGACCCTGGGAAAAGATGACCTATGTGACCCCTCTGTTCGTGCCCGTTTTTCAGCAATATCTCGAGGATACCCTCTCTGAATGAACCTAGAGGTCATCTCCTCATGTCTTAATAGAGCTAGAGAGGAATCAGAGACAATATTGTCAACCCTAATATGTTGAGAGAGAGGTAAAGCACTTTTAGTATGCTTAGGGTGACAACTAGAGTAATATAATAAACTGTTCTTGTCAGTAGATTTACGATATATATCAGAAAGAAGAGAAAAGTCAGAAGAGATAGAGATCAGAGTGTCCAGAAAGTGAATCTTAGTCTTATCTTTGTGAAGTGTGAAGGTAAGATCCGTTACACACTGGTTCAGGTAGCTATAAAAATCAAGTAGTTCTGGCTCAGAGCCAGTCCAAATCATGAAGATGTCGTCGATAAAACGAAACCAAACTGGGATCTTAGAGTGAAAGAGAAAGTGAGAAAAGACATAACGTTCTTCAAAATGCGCCATAAATGCGTTTGCGTAAGTAGGCGCCACATTGCTACCCATAGCGGTCCCTCTGACTTGTGCATAGTACTGGTCCTGAAACAGAAAGAAGTTCCGCGTCAGAATAATACTAAGAAAGTCAAGACAAAAAAGTTGTTCAGTGTCCGATAAAGTAGAAAATTTCTTGAGAAACCAATCCATAGCTGCTATACCATCAGAATGATTAATACTAGTATATAAGCTATTAACGTCTAACGTGACTAGGAGACTGGAGGGTGAGACTTGCCCTAGAGCACGTATCTTAGATAAAAAATGTGAGGTATCCCGTATATAAGATGGGATTAAAGGGATGAGTGGAGCAATGATTCTATCAATAACCCTGGCAGCTGGAGACAAGAGTGAATTAGTTAAAGACACTATGGGACGGCCGGGAGGATTATACAGGTCTTTATGGACTTTAGGCAAAGTATAGAACACAGGTATATTAGGAAAGGAAGGTTGTAAGAAAGAGGCTAGCTTCGTGTCTATTATGGATAGGGAGGAATAATATTCCACCCTTTCCTTAATTTGTTCTCTAATGGAACTAGATGGATCATGTGATAGCGGAAGATACGTAGTTGTATCTTGTAGTTGACGCTGTATCTCCTGTATATACTTTGCCCGATCCATGACTATAATAGCCCCACCCTTGTCTGCCGGCTTGATTTCTATAAGGCGATTCTGTTTTAACTGTCGCAGTGCCTGTGTTTCCAATTTAGAAAGATTATGTCTAATACGGAAATGACCGGAACCTATGTCCAATCTCATCTGTTCTACCTCAGCAGAAACTAGGGATGCAAAAGTCTCAACCGCGTGATAAGTGCGTGGAGGATAAAAGGAACTTACTGTGCGCAGGTTTAAACTTTTAGTAGTAAAAGAAGTGGGAGAGGGTGGGGGGGTTAGTGTTACAGAGGGCCCCTGATCTCCTACTTTATCAAAATGTACCCGTAAACGGAGTTTACGGAAAAAGCGTCTCAGTTCTTGATCAACTGTGAACGCGTCATATTTCGGAACAGGGCTAAATGTCAAACCTTTCTGCAACAGTTGCATCTCTACAGGAGACAATACATAAGAGGAAATGTTATACACAATGTTGTCAATTACCTGTGGGCGTGTGGGCATGGGATACCGTGGAGTCCCCTGACCCCTCCCACCTCGTCTTCCTCTATTGAAACGTCTTGGCGGACCATAATATCTTCCTTGATTGAGATAAGCAAAATCAAGACTGTCTAAACTGCTACCAGACCCGTATGGATCGTATCTGGGGGAAAACCATGGATTGACGGGTTCTGGATTGCGCCACCTGTACACAGAGTTCTTAGAATAATCCTCAATATCTCGATTGAACTTTCTTCTTTTTCGATCCTGGATGGTCTTTCGAAAGTCACCAATAGACTTATTCATCCTAGACTTGAGGCCACTGAATTCGGTATTGGATAAAGTAGACTTCAATTGGTCTTCCATTGACTTAATACTGTCCTTTAATCGAATGACCTCATTTTGTAAAAACTCAATGGTCAAGGTGATAAGGTCCAAGGAGCACTTGTTCAGTACTCCCTCGAACTTGTCACAATAATCTGGACTATCGGAAAAAAGAGTGGGACGAAGACTTACTCGCATACCGCGAGGGATCTTCTTCTGCCTCAAGTACTCTGACAGAGTAGCCAAGTGCAGCTCTAGAGCTGTATGTCGACGTAGTTCTTTGTCATAGTCTTTATGTTGAGCGTCTTCAGGAGATTGATTCAGAAATTGGGTAGATGCTGTAACCCTGGCCAAAATGGAGCTTCTCTCATTGTCGTCGTATGAGACTAAAGGAGTAGCCATGACAAAACAAAATCTTTCTAAATTGGAAACACAGGCACTGCGACAGTTAAAACAGAATCGCCTTATAGAAATCAAGCCGGCAGACAAGGGTGGGGCTATTATAGTCATGGATCGGGCAAAGTATATACAGGAGATACAGCGTCAACTACAAGATACAACTACGTATCTTCCGCTATCACATGATCCATCTAGTTCCATTAGAGAACAAATTAAGGAAAGGGTGGAATATTATTCCTCCCTATCCATAATAGACACGAAGCTAGCCTCTTTCTTACAACCTTCCTTTCCTAATATACCTGTGTTCTATACTTTGCCTAAAGTCCATAAAGACCTGTATAATCCTCCCGGCCGTCCCATAGTGTCTTTAACTAATTCACTCTTGTCTCCAGCTGCCAGGGTTATTGATAGAATCATTGCTCCACTCATCCCTTTAATCCCATCTTATATACGGGATACCTCACATTTTTTATCTAAGATACGTGCTCTAGGGCAAGTCTCACCCTCCAGTCTCCTAGTCACGTTAGACGTTAATAGCTTATATACTAGTATTAATCATTCTGATGGTATAGCAGCTATGGATTGGTTTCTCAAGAAATTTTCTACTTTATCGGACACTGAACAACTTTTTTGTCTTGACTTTCTTAGTATTATTCTGACGCGGAACTTCTTTCTGTTTCAGGACCAGTACTATGCACAAGTCAGAGGGACCGCTATGGGTAGCAATGTGGCGCCTACTTACGCAAACGCATTTATGGCGCATTTTGAAGAACGTTATGTCTTTTCTCACTTTCTCTTTCACTCTAAGATCCCAGTTTGGTTTCGTTTTATCGACGACATCTTCATGATTTGGACTGGCTCTGAGCCAGAACTACTTGATTTTTATAGCTACCTGAACCAGTGTGTAACGGATCTTACCTTCACACTTCACAAAGATAAGACTAAGATTCACTTTCTGGACACTCTGATCTCTATCTCTTCTGACTTTTCTCTTCTTTCTGATATATATCGTAAATCTACTGACAAGAACAGTTTATTATATTACTCTAGTTGTCACCCTAAGCATACTAAAAGTGCTTTACCTCTCTCTCAACATATTAGGGTTGACAATATTGTCTCTGATTCCTCTCTAGCTCTATTAAGACATGAGGAGATGACCTCTAGGTTCATTCAGAGAGGGTATCCTCGAGATATTGCTGAAAAACGGGCACGAACAGAGGGGTCACATAGGTCATCTTTTCCCAGGGTCACTTTTGTGAATTCATACCACCCTTTCACCACTAAACTTAAGAAGATCATATATAGGCACTGGAAGATCTTGACTGATTCCTATCCATCCATTGATGAGTTCAAAAAACCCCCACTATGGTGCTATAAGAGGGCCACTAACCTTAGGGATCATTTGGTACGCGCAGACGTTGGCTCCAGCACAGTCAAATCCAGACAAACCTTCTTGGCCACTCCTAAGAAAGGTAATTATCCCTGTCGTAATTGTCTACAGTGTTCGAATTTGATCAAGGGTTCCACTTTTACACATCCGCGAACGGGTCACGTTTATCAGATTGATGACTATCTCACGTGTGATACGGCGTTCGTTGTGTACCTCATAAAGTGCCCTTGCGGTCTCGGGTACGTTGGGGAGACTACCCAGCGTATCCGGGACCGCATCTCTAAACATAAAAGTACTATTAGATGTAAAAACACCCTCTTACCTGTTCCGTTTCATTTCATTAATCAGGGCCATAATGTTGCCCAATTTAGATATCATATTTTAGAGCATATTCCTCCTATGCGGAGAGGCGGAGACCGCATTAGGCGGTTAAAAGAACGCGAAATGTTTTGGATTTTTACCCTTCAGACCCTTGCACCAAAGGGTCTGAATAGAGAGTATGAGGTCTTGCTATAAGATGAATGTATTCTGGTTGGAGCCTCTATTCATGCACATTTACATTGTTTTAACAATTTTTGTGTTTTACATGCTTGCCCATATAATATTTACTGCCTTAAACTAATCCCCGGGTCTCTTGGTCTAATTTGATACACTTAACATCTAATTGAAGCTGCTTTTCTTTGTTTCTTTGTTTTCACAGTATATGTAATGAATGCCTGCAATTCATTCCTCCGTCCACCGGGGTGCGCAGTATCCTTTTTATAACACTCTGGTTGCTCACTACTCCTGCACATGCTCACTGTTTGCAGGTCACATGTGTTCCAAATACAGGAAGTCAGTAGTCACGTGACCTCCTGTTCCTATAAAAAGCTGGTTTCCAGTGTCATTCATTGCTCACAGTCTTCCTGGACACACATGGTGTACATAGTAAGTACTTATATATGGCGGTTTTGGTTGCTAGCACCTGGGGGTCGGTCTCCTGCTTGGGGTAACTTAAGAATATGACTTTGGTATAGCATATTTTTTATTTTCTGGCCATTTGGCCCTTAGTAATTTTATGCAGCAAATTACAGACATGGGGGCTATGGGGAGTTCACTGAGGTATGGGCTACTCTTCTATTAGGGAAGTTCATTTAATGATGCACACTCTTCATTTTTCTAAAGGCCAATTTCCCACTGTGAGCCCCATGAAATAGTGGTATACTACATTAAGGTAATTCATCTGTTTTCCTTTTGTCTACTATTATGACAGATTTTTGCTCTTATATCAGAGAGACATGCAGATCTCACTTATTTCCGTTTTTTTCACTGACTCTAGTTCATAATAAAGTATCCTGTCTCATATGAGGGTATTGTTATATTGCCATAATACTTTACAGTGCATGGATTCAGGCTCCTCCACTGTTTTCCAGGTATCTGCATTTTGTCCTCATTTCATGTAGATGCCGCTGATTGATACTACCATTAACCTGTTACATGTCTTGTTGTTGAGGTGTTTTCCTTATCTTGTTTATTTTAGACAGCAGGTGGCAGTATTTACCGCTGATTCTGATTATTGTGAATCTCTTCACCTTTGTTTGATCAAAAGGTATTACCAGAAGATAATTCTGTTCCTATGATTGTTTTTTTTCATTGTTTTTCTCATTATTATGTCAATTAATCACTTGTATACTTACCTTAATTCCTCCTGATTGTTTTGACAAGATTAAAGTGAGAAGCTTACTGTGTTTGAGATATTGTTTCTTGTATATTGTAACACTAATTATGTGTTTACTACTCTGTTATAGTTGTTTGCACTGAAGAAAGCCGTATGTGGCTGAAAATATTTTGCATTTTTCAATCTTTGTGATCAAAAGAGATTCGAAAAAACCTTCTCAATAAAGAATACAGTACTCTCACAACAATCTTTTTTCATTGACTCTTGCTTTATGGTGTGCCAGGACTTTTGCAATTAGATATTACTACGTTTTCCTGTGGCACCCACCAGCACTCATTGGTTGAGCTCAGCCTCTCTCTATATTGTTAGGTCCCTATAAGGTGTCAGGACGTCACCGTCTATTTCTCCATGGAGGAGTGGGAGTATTTAGAAGGACACAAGGATCTGTACAAGGACATAGTCATGATGGAGAATCCCCCGTCCATCACATCCCCGGGTAAGAGGAGACCTTCCTGGGCTGTAGAGGAGAGAACAGGTGTGAGAGTGCTCTAGATTCCCCATCATCTGCTCATCGCATGCAGACTGTAACGTGGTGCTAATAGCGCATGAATAAAGTAGTAGCAGGATGGCAAAGATGGGCTGAGGGAATCGGGAAAGCTAGTCTGAACCTATAGATTGACCCTAATTCCAGCGTTGCCTGTAAAGGTGAAAACGTCTGGGCCGCCAACCTTGTCCTGCTTCTGTCTTGCCCTAGGCTAACACTCCTTCACCTCCACTCAGGGAAAGGAACACCAACTCCCAACAGATTATTCTCACAAAGTGGTTTGCTTCAGGGAAGCTTCTGTAACAGCACTACATCCTCACAGCACAAGGGCAGAGCAGAGACTAAACTCTATCAACAACACCTGCTGGTGGGAAGACTAGGGGTGTGGACAACAATGTCATCTGACACGCACACATTTCACATGCAGAGCCACAACAGACCATAGACATAAGTACATCAGAAGCTAATGACATTAACCCTGAAAGTACCAACAGGAATTAAACACATTTAATCACTGCAGTTCAAGAATACTGCAGCGCAGGCTACACGTGACATAGACAATGGATTCAGTCACTGCCGTTATTTCTTATAGATGGATCCAGCCAGAGAAATCCACCGGAGAGATGTCCCCGTCCTCTATATTCCCAGGATCGGCCAGAAAAGGAGGAGAATGTCCCCCGGGATCATCAGGTAGATGAGGTGAGGTTCCTGTAAATCCTCTATAGATTAATGTAATAAGCTTTTAATAATGCAACCGTGTGTTTTGTCACATACTGTGTACGTCGTCCCTCACTTTGACCCATGAAGGCCTGGACTCTGGGTGCTATTATAATTGACACCAAGATGTAGGCAGCAGATTCTTTAAGTGCTAAGAGGAAGACATGATCAAATTGTATGGATATACAGTGCCTTGAAAAAGTATTCACACCCTGTGAACTTTTCCAAATTTGTTCACGTGACACCCACAAACTTAACTATTTTATTGGGATTTTATGTGATATACCAACACAAAGTATAAAGTATGTGAGAAGTGTAAAGGAAATAATCCATGCTTTTTTTTTTTAAAAAAAATGTTAAAAAGTTAAACCTGAGGGTGCGCGCACACGACAAGGATACGCAGCGTCTTGCCGCTGCGTCCAAAACACTGCGTAGTACAGTAGCAGCATAGTGGATGGGATTTCAAAAATTCCCATGCTCACTATGCTTAACCCATCCGCAGCGTGTGTTCAGCTGCAGTGCGGGTTGCCGGGAGTCTGCTTCTCCGCAGCATGTTCATTTCATGCTGTGGAGTTGGAAGCGGCCCCCATCTGGTGCACGGACGAAGAAGCTGCCCCACACCCGCCGCACATGGCGAGTACAGGGCGGCTGCGGTCTCCTTACGGCCACCCTCAGGTTCCCTCAGGTCCGGACCATGCACACATACCCTAAAAGCTGTGATGTGCATGTGTATTCAGTCTTCTGTATTTTGATACCCCTTGTCATGAAAACCAGGGCTGTGGAGTCAGTAAGCCAAACCTCCGACTCCTCAACTTCCCTGAAACCGACTTGGACTCCACCAAAATAGACATCAACTTTGACTCCACAGCTCTGTTGTGCAGTCAATAAGCTTAAATGCCCAACTCCGACTTCTCAATTTCCGAGTCCACCAAAAAAAGTCACCTTCTCCCAGGGCTGTGGAGACTGTAAGCCGAACATCCGACACCGACTCCTCAATTTTTTTTACTGAATCCAATTTCACCAAAATGAACACAAACACCATGACTACGACTCCTCAACCAATGCTGTGAAGTCGGTAAACCAAACATCCGACTCCGGATCTACCTAAGATGTACAGTGACTACGACTCCATAGCCCTGGTGTCATGTTGGGTGTGTGGAGACACCCAGCACTGGACAACGACTGGGGGGGGGAAGAGAACCTGATGCTAAGGGCAAAAGGGGAGATGGTACCTCTCACAACACTATGCCCAACAAACCAGGAGACAAAGAAATCATGGCTTGACTACGCCGGACTCTGTAGTTATGTAAGAACTTTGCCACTAACTGACATCGTCAGACCACTAACAAGCTTTGAACAACTATGCGATAGACGCTCTAATGTCTCCCATGCTGTCTCCACTATATACCGCATTTTACAAAACCAGTTGCAGATGGTCGTGCCTCTGCCTCCCAGATTCAAGACAGCTTGGGAAAAAGACCTAGACACTCCCCTGTCTGACACTGAGTGGGAAAAAATCCTCCTTTTCACGTATAAATCCTCCCCAGCAGCCTTGTCACAGGAACGAAATTACAAGGTGGTGGCGAGGTGGTACAGATGCCCGGCGGACGTCCATGCGATCTTTCCAAATGTGTCGGATAGGTGTTGGCGCTGTTTGACGGAGGTGGGTACCTATCTGCACACATGGTGGAGTTGTCCCATGCTTGTCTCCTTTTGGCGAGATGTAGGTGACCTATACAATATGGTTACCTCCAATAACCTGGTTATGACTGCAGATCTAGCACTCCTAAACAAATCTTCCATGTCAATATCTAAATATAAGAAAGGATTGCTAAGACATATTTTGACAGCAGCAAGACGCTTGATTCCCAGGTGGTGGAAGAGAGCCAGACGCCCCTCCAAGGTAGAACTTGTCTCCGAGCTAAACGACATCTGTAGATTGGAAGAACTGACAGCTCAAGCTACACCAGACGTAGGAGCTATAGAGAGACATGGATCCCTATGGGCACCATGGATAATGTACAGGGAATCGAGTGAGCTAAGAGATTGGCTGGCTCAATGGGAGTAGAGACAGTGGGGCTGAGTGTGTGTTTTTCTCTTAAAACATCCCCCATAAAGCAAAATATCAAGAGGTGGCTGTCCTACTCGGCATTCCTACTACCCCCATTCCTACCCACAGGTTAACTCCTATACCTACCCCTTCTCCCCCTATATACCTCTCTTTCTCTACTCCTTTACTTATTTCTTCTCCTTAAAAATGTTATTTTTACTATATTACATTTATAATTGTTCACCAGTTTTGAGACCTTATATTCGTTAATATAAAGTAACGAGAAACAACGCTACACATTGAAACAGTGATATGTGATAATGGGTTAAATTAGATGTTGACTGAACCTATAAGAGTAATAAAGAGAGTAAAGGTCGGTATCTACACTCAACAAGCAAAATAACGAAGATACCAGTTCAAAAGTACGTTATTACAATCCTGGACCGTAACCAACTATATGATGACCGTAACAATCTTTCACATATCTAAATACTTAAACGAACCAAGTTTCATTGTTTAAGATAATTTTGAAACAGTATTCAATGTTTATACTGAGTGTGTAACCTTTTCTACTCTAATTTGTTTATTTTATGTAACAATTTGATTGCATAAACACTGTTTGTTATGACGAAATAATAAACATTGATTTAACGAAAAGGGGAGATGGTGACTCCTAGATAAACTAGCGCTGGCACCTGGTTCCGCAACTGTCGCCGCCAGGATACCTATTCCCAGACTGATCCTGAACTACTACTAAATAAGGATCAGAGCGGGTGAACACTAGTCAGCTCAGCTACCAACTAAAGATAAACACAAGGCAAGGAAACAAACAGGGAAGGGAAGAAACTCTAAGCTTGAGAAGATCTACACAGCAATTCAACAGAAACTTCAGGATACACTGCTGAGCTGAGAAGCTTCCTCCAAACACCTGACAAGCTATCACCAGCAGTGCAGCATCCTGGGTGTCAAGGGAATATATAGACAGCTCAAGGTAAGGCATCAGCTGGGTTGTAGTGACCTCCAGCTGTCACTAAAAGGGAAATGCCTCCTAAAGCGACAGAGACTTTTTTTTTAGGATTTGGACTGTTTGGCCAATCGCTGGGACCTTCTGCGAGTGACCTCTACAGTCTCATCTGGGCCTCCTGACACACCCGTGACACCTGGTGTGTGCAATCAGTAAGCTTAAACCTCCATCTCCGACTTCTCAGTTTCCTTGAATTTGACTCGGACTCCGACAAAATGAACAACTCTGACTTCACAGCCCTTCAAAACTGGCAAATCCTAAATCCACAAGATATTTCTACAGCTGTAAGTCATAGATGTCTCTGCATCCATAAATTCTTCAATTCCCCAACACTTTAAAAACAACTGGGTTCAGTGTCAGATGGTGAGGTGACAGAGTTAATTTAGCAGAGGAAGACGTCTTCATTGAAGCTCTGGACCCCTGGTGTGTTACAACTATCATTCGAGGCAACCAACATGGGTTGTGATTGCAGAAAGGCGGAGAACCGGCTTCCTTAGTATATCAGGGTCAGTGATTTAAAGGATTTTGTCAGACATTCAGGCACCAGTAGAAAATGAGGGATGTTAAGGTGTACATAACTCGCACAAATACGGCGAACTTACCTTTGGCCTCAGGATTTCGGTACGCACTTAATACATACTTTACTTTACGCTGCACCCGGCGCCTGACCACTGCTGCACCAGGCACACCACCACCCGAGCAGATCCAACCTACTATTTCCATCCCCATTGCCCTGTAGACTGTAAGGCCGCAGGGGCAGGGTCCTCTCTCCCTCAGTAACAGTTTGTCACTGTTAGTTTGTTCATTGTATTTTTTAACTTGTTTGTATGTAACCCTCTGTCATGTACAGAGCATGGAATCAGTGGTGCTCTCTCTATAAATAATAATAATAATCCATAAATTGAAGGAGAACGGCACAACTGCAAACCTATCAAAATATGGCTGCCCACTGAGGCTGACATCTCAAGAAGGAGAGCGCTAATGAGAGAAGAAGTCATGAGGTCTTATCAGGAGTCACCGAGACCACCGCTCAGGGGGGGGAATCTGTCCACAGGACGACTATCAATGGTAGCACGTAAAATCACAATAACATACATTGAAGTCTGTGGGTGTAACGTGAAGAGATGTGGACAAGTTCACAGGGAATGAATACTTTTTTAAGCATTGTATAACTTTTCAGAATGCGGCTGAGTGATCCTTCACCTTTTAGGGTTCATGCTTGGATATAAGAAAAAAACAGGTCTTCTCCTTTTTGTCCTTTTGTCTTCATGTCTATGATGTTGGATCATTGCAGATCAGTTCTGATGGAACATCGAGGGAACCCGAAAAAGCAAAGTCAGCGCCTGCGACCGGTAAGAGCCGCTCATCTATTGCTGGTAACGCATTCATTACTTGGATCACGCTTTCTTTTTCCGTCTTCATACCTTTCTTTTAGGGCTTGTACTAAGTAATGTGTTTGTTGTCCTCTTGTTCTTCTTTAATGGTATTAATAATACTATGTTCAATTCCTTGTTCAATATAAATCAACTATTTCTTCTAACTCTAGATAGAGAGTACATTTAGAGAGAGTCCAAACCTAAGTTAATCTGTAATCTCCCCAAGCTATTCCCAATATCTTTCAGCAGATACCATTCAGTGTTTCTAAATGGCTTAATGATGCATGCAATGTCAGTATCTTAACCTGTCTTTGCGTCTCTCCTGTCTATATCCAATCAATTCCTCTTCATCTGGTAGGGAAGTATAGATCCAGTGTCTCCGGATCAGTCGTTTCGCCAGTAAAGCCAACACACGGGATAACGTCATTCATTCCACCTTGACCTCCCTGTGTCACCGTCACATTTTAGAAAAAAATCCATGTTAATGGGTCGCGATCTAGATTCTGCCTACATTAGGGGTGGGTGAGATTTCGTATTCGTGACCAAAGGTTCTGAACATGTGTGCATTCCCACAGACCACGGATCACATCTGTTTTGCATTTGCGTAGACCTGTTTGGATTAGATCAATTTTGGTGGAGTGTTAAAACCACAGATGCATTATGCGATACTCTGCGCCCCTCCATTGTTCATTTAGGATATGTGTTCTGATTCTACCCCGTCCTTCAATGATCACTTCTACAGTGTCGTCTCGCTTTGAGCGTTCTTCCCATTTTGTGAATAGTTTCTCATTCCTGGGTGGGATCAGCGTCTCCCTAATCTCTCTGTAAATCGTTGCTATATTTAGTGATCCCATGTCGCCCTCCACCAAAATGTCAGACGTTGGGTTCCATCTCTTTCGATACATCTATTAAGTTAGACATTGTATTCCGTGCGAGCCGTGTAGTCCGAATGTGTCTAGCACCTCACTACCTGTCATCCATCCTCGTTCACCTGGTTTTATCAGGTCTCCCATCCTCCCTATTCCTTTCCTCCTCCATTCTTGGAACAGGGCAGTTTCTCTTCCTTGTGGAAAGTCGGTGTGGGCCCAGGGGTTTAGATATTTGGGAATCTTCCAGGGTAATTTCCATTTCTTTCGTACCGCTCTCCACGTCGTCAGCGTATCTCTGAAAATCATCATGTTTTTAATCTGGTTTGGGATGCGTGTAACGGGGATTTTCTGTCACATGGTGCACAGTATTGGGTTTCCAGCTGGTCACCAGAGTATCTGTTGGTTCCTTTTATCCAATCTAGCACGTGTCTCAGCAAGCACGCCAAATTGTACCCTCTAACGTTCGGCGATCACACCCCGCCTCTGTCCCTGGGTAAGGCCGGCTTCACATGTGATGTGATTCGGACAGCCATCAAGTTGCACTGATGGTGGAATAAAGAATCGTTTGCTTGGAAACATCGGCTATGTGAGGCGCGGTCTTCTGTTACCACTAAAGCTCGGACTTATTATTGTAGTTTTCTTCTTTCTCGCTTTCCCAAACCTCTTCCACACTACCTTTTCTTGAATTGCATCTATTTCTTCCATTCTCTTCTGTACGCTGACCATGTGTCTCCATCTACTGAACATCCTTGTCTCCAAGCACCTGCATAAAAAAGTTTGCAAGAAAAGTTGACTAACTCCAGAAGTTCCGTCATCCCCCGATCATCTCTCCAGACACCAATCTTGACGGCAGCTTTGGTCTGCGCTCTCTCTTTCTCTCTCTTTTCCAGGCAGCCCTCACAACCCTTCTACTGAATCTTTTATTCGTTTATTGGATTTTTTGCATGTGCCCATAGCACTCTTACCTCAACTAAAAACATGTTGCTCAAAGTGGTGCATGTAAGCTCTATAAAAATATGGCTGGATGTATTTAACTACTAGCTATTTTATATACACCCCACCCCACCCCCACCACAAGGCAATATGTGGACCCAACCTGTACAATAGTTACTGAAATTAATTAAAAACATGCCCCTTTCACATCCCTTTTGTGGCCTCTTAAGTTGCTCTGGTTAAATTAGGAGCGCCATTTCTAAAACCGCTATAGATAAACCCCTAACCCAAGGGTCCCCAAGCTGTAGCTCAGGAGACACATGTATAGCTTGTGGATGTCTTCCAGCTTGGTGCATTAGGACAAGGTTTTGCAAGTAGCTATGACGAGCCAATCTCCAGAACTTCTTCCCCCACATAGAAGAGCAGATATGGATTGGGGGTGAGGTAGGAATCCCTGGATCTTGGTATACTGCCCCCTTGTGATTTCTGTGGAAATGCTTTGGCTGTCATTATACCGGTAATGGAGGTTCTGGGTGTCAATACTGTGAGGGAGCCAGGAGATGGATGTAGCTCGAGACCCTCTCTAAGAGCTGAATGTGGCTTTCAAGGTTAAAAACATTGGGGATGACTTGTAACAACTCCGATTTATTATTGTTAAGGGCAATGTTATGCATTTGTTCCGGGACTCGATCCGGTGGCCTCTTGCTGTGTGGTCGGTTTTCCTTCCCTGCTGAGCCACAGTATTGTTGGTCTCTGTCCAAATGCTGGTGGTTCTTTTATCTTTGTTTTTTTTGTTTTTGGTTAGTCGGGTGTTCTCACTTTCTTAGTTTGTTTCTGTCCTATTACATCCCGGGTGGGGCTATTTATATTCTCCTTTCTCCAGCCTTTTCTGCTGGCTATATTTCTGTGTGGATTTCAGCCTCCAGCCCTGCAGATAAGGGATTTTGCCTGGTAGGCAGAGACCAGTGTTTTGTTTTTTGTGTTTTTCTCTTTTACCTTTCCTTCACTTTTCTTCTGTTCTTTGTTTGGTTTGTAGGTTTTCCACTTGTGCATGTGCGCTGTTTGCTCACCTTTTGCTTTTTGTCTACCCCTGCATACCTTCCTTATCCCGGTTAGTTATGGATAGCATCTTCCCCTCTGGTTCCTCAGGAGGAACAAGAAACAGCTCGATGTTCTTTTAGGGAGCCAGGTCTGAGCTTTGGTTTCTAGTTGTTTGGTTAGGGAGCTCTACTCTGTATAGAAACCAGTAGGGTGTAGGTATGACTTCAGTGGTTTAAGCTTTATTTCTCCCTTGACGCACATTGGAACTTGCATGCCTATAACATTGTCATTGTGTTGTTGGTGTCCCAGAGTTGTACATGAACCTAGTGTTGGACCTTTTATGCTGCAGGATGGGTGGACGGACACCTATGAGGGATAGTGAAACTTTCTGGTGGACACACCGGAGAACCTTGCAGGGGAGCTGGTAGGCAGACACATAGGAAGCTTGAAGACAGCTGAAGGGGGAGACACCGAATGCAATGAATTTTTTCTCCTGCCCACCATGAC
>JARQOC010001332.1:0-43494 GCA_033576535.1 Allobates femoralis
GATGTGAGTTTAGACCAGTTTAAGTGGGAATGGGTTGTGGTGTAGATGGTGAAGAGGAATGGAGTAGGAAAGAATGGTGTTTAGATGGAGTGTGTAGAGGGAATGTGGATGTTGTATGTAGGATTGTTATTGATGTAGCTTGTGTAGAAGACGGATGTATGTGAGGTGTGTGTAGATTGTGTGAGTAATGGTTTATGTAATGGTTTAAAGTAGATGGTGTGTGTGAACGTGTATGTGCGATATATTGGTGTATGTGGATGAAGTGTGTAGATGGTAGTGTTTTAGATGGATATGTGTCGACGTGTATGTTAGGCAGCAGATAGACATGAAGTACATACTTTTGAGTCGCACCGTACGGTAAACAGAGATGCAGTGTGAGTCGATTGATTTGGTATAAAGGAGAAAGTGGATGGTGTGATTAAGCAAGGTATTATCAGTTGAATGACACGGTTAAGAGTATGTGACGTGATTAGAAGAGTGATTAGACGGTGTAAGTGGATTCTGAGATGTCTAATGTTTTATGGATAGAAGGAGTGAGATAGACGGAGACTGTGGATTAAGTGTTCTGAAGGAGTATGTAGAATGTGAGTGTGTCGACGGTGTTAATGTTTATGAAGTGATAAGCAGTAGATAGTAGAAGGTGTAGAAGACGTTGTAATGAGGAAGTGTGTAAGAGTGAGTGTAGTAGACGGTGTATGAGGAAGAAGTGTTGTATATGGATTATTATGATTGGATTGGTTACCGTAACGATACAGATTCAGGATAATTAATGGAAGAGTAGATGACTAATGTATATAGACTCCGTAGACTCGAGTCTTCAGAGTATACGTCTTATAAATAAATCATGATATAACTCCTGAGACCAATATTAGATGTTGATAATATGATCATAAGAGAGAAGCTGGAGAGGACGCCGGAGACTGTGGCTTGATACAGTGTCAGATGAGATTATGCAGTATGACATACGCATTTGACCAGAGGGATTCTGGAGGTACTGAGGCAGACTTATGAGACTATTGAGAGAGAGAAGGCCAGAAAGATAGAAGCCTTAGTAAGATGATGCATGATTGTCGAGAGTAAGTCGCATGTTAGAGTAGCCGTGTACTTAGATTGTGATAAACGCAATGGTAGTGAAATGGAGACAGATCTGGAGAGAGAATAATGGATATTAGCATGATGTAGTAGTAAGATCGAGTGAAATGTGTGAATGGAGTCAGTGGCATTTAGTATATGTCTAAGTGAGTGAAGACGATGTGTTGACCATATTCTGAGACAGAGAAATTATATAACGCATGTATGATGATACTCCTTAGTCATTAGTGAATGATAGAGAATGACAGTATGAGAGTATCAGGAGTGTTTAGACGCAGGATAGATAATATGTAATAATGTAGTCTTTTGAGATTAATCATTGAGATACTCAGGTGAGAGAAGCATAATAGCAGATTAAGTATAAATTATTCTTGTGAGATAATACGAGGAGATAGGACGCACACGTAGTAACTGTAGTATTGACCAGTTTAAGCTTGGTGTGAGTGACGACATGTTGAATAGGAATGGATGAGACATAAGGATAGACTCTGTAGAAGAATCATGATGACAGATGTCAGTTATATGAGAAGAATTAGTGATACGATTGTAGTCAGATGGCTGGATGTTAGACTCATGGAGTGTGTGATTAGGTGTTGGGACGCAAGGTTATCAGACGAAAACCGTGAATGTATACACACCTGGTTAAAGCAAAACTCATGTGTCCGGACATGTTACATTCCACAGGGATTCTTTCTCCCCCGTGAACATCAATTCTTGGCTTTTCCTCCTGCTCCCCCCGCGTTTATTAGGGCGTCTTGTATACAGCATTTGGACTGAACGACTGTGTAGTAATTCCTACGCGGCTTAAATGTGGCCTATTAGGAAAACCACATGCAAGATTTTTTGCGCAAAATCAATTGATCAAGTTGATTCTTTTTACGCGTGTGCTTTTGGTCCAAAAGTTCGGCTGTACATCGCTGAGTCTGAACACCAATATTGAAAATCTATTCACTTTGCCGGGCATTAGTAGACCGCAGATGCACAAAATCGGTATGCGTTAAAAGACGCAAAAAAAACACACCCGACCGTGTGAAACACAAGCCTAATCCCACAAGGGTAAGGATCCTCTCCCCTCTGTACCAGTATGTCCATTGATAATTTGTTTACTGTACACCATATCTATAAATTTTGTATGTAATATCCCTTCTCAGTACAGCAGCTTTGAATTAATGCGCTATATAAATAATAATACCGTAGTAAAAATAATTTTAACTAATTATTATAAATAGGAGGGTGTATCCGCAGACAGAAGTTTGTAGGTGGAGGGGAAATATCATTCAGGACAGTGTAGGGGAGAAGAGATCAGATCCTACAGATGAAGAACCTAAGAGGCAGTGAGGACACTCATTAAACGTGGCTACCATTATCCTGCTGTAAAGTCTGTACCTCCTCCATAGAGCTTACTGTGCTGCTGTTTTCAGTCGTAGAACCTGGACTAGCACAGCAGTTTATTTGTTTAAACCTAATACCCAAAGGAGGTTTTATATGCGGTCCGGTCATTGAATTATAATTACAGAAACCAGCGCCCTGTACTCCAGTGTAATGGCTGTGTCTGTCATTGCAGCTTGGCCACATTTACTTAAAGTCTGCTAATACAACACAACCATTAGACAGGAGGGGCGCCATTTTGTGTTAAAAAAAAAAAAGCGCTTACTGTTAACATCGATTGTACAGGCTGTACATTGGCAGTTTAATAATGCTCACCTGCGTGTATAAATCATGGAACGCATTCCGCAAACTGACCGTTCTTCAGCATCTTTCTTCTCCTGAGTTTCCTTTCCGGAACCATTCCATATTTTGGGTCTTTTAGGGAGGCGCCGGGCATTCTCGATGGCATCTTTGGCACAGGATGATAGCTGAGGAGTGGATATTCTAAGGAACAGAAAAGCATGGGTGCTTAAGATCTACGTGAAGAACCTGAACCCACTAGGATCAACACCAAGATGGTGGACTGATGGCCCTTCAGAAGACAACTGCCCATTTCTATATAGACCTCGATCCTGACCTTGTTTTTTGGCCCCTGACTCCGGCAAGCAGACAGGCCTCGTCCTGGCATCACCGTGGGCCCGCCTGCCGCATCCTTGTGAGGAAATTGGTATTTTGAAAGTGCTGAAAGGACGGTCGGGAACTCTTGGTGGAAGGCAATAGCAAGATTCGGACAAACATCAAAACGGCATGAAATGCGACACAAAGAAAAATAATATGTAGAATTAAGCTCACAATGTCTTCTCCAAGGTCAGTGCTGTAAGTAAACAAAGAAAACCACCATTATATGCTGCTAAATCTTCATGGTACCAACATGAGATATTGACGATCTTCTTTAACATAATCACACAGCAACAAGATGTCCTCCTATCACACACCTCAGTAAGTACCCTTTGGTAAGTACACTTAGGAAGTAGGCTGAAGATTTGTTTCTGCTAAGGAAAATAAAAAAAAATTAATCTTAGTTTTTTTCGCGAGTGTGGACCGCGAGTTGAGTGTGACCCGGGAGCGTAAGTTCGGACTGAAGTAATGTGTGACTTTTGATTCAGTGACTTTGGATTCAGGGAGTTTGGAAAGGAGGACTTACTGAATTGCTGGTGGTAATTTATTAATACTTTGCATTTCTTTTTACTTATCATTCTGGTCTGGTGCTATCCGCCATTAGGAAATGAGCCTCCATAATTGGCAATGCCATCCGTGTACATCTTGCCACATGTATGCAATCCTTGAACAGCCGGTCAAGGGGTTTATACTGCTATGTGAATGTGAGTACGTTTGTGCATTTGAAGCCCAGATACTAGGGGATCTAAATGAACAACTGATAACACTGAGATCCATAGACAATAATGGAAAGGAGTCTGCTGGCTCACTGAACAGCTGCCCAATGGGAAAGATGTGGGGAGGAAGGTAGCATGGAGCTGCAGGACGAAAGTGAGAAGCTAGCTGGTGACAGAAGGAGGGGTAGAGGGAAGAGTGCCAGGGAGGCTAGCCCTGATCGGCACACCCCAATAAATAAGCTAAGTTTGGCAATGAGGGGGGTCGAGTTCAGGGATAGCACTGTCTGCAGCAGGGCATGACCTCTGAAAGCCAAGGAGTGTCTGCTCCAGTATGGGGGAAAACAGCAGATGTAGGGCAGGCCAGTGGACAGGAGTTCTTGTAGTGGGGACACAATTAATAGGGGAACAGATAGCAATCTGTCACAAAGACAGGAATCTGTCGAACAGTGTTCTGCCTACTGGCGCTCGAGTCCAGGCAACATCTCTGATGGGTTGACAGAATTACTGCGAGGTGCTGGTGAGGACCCAGCGGTATGGTGCCACATTGACACAAATGACAAAGTTAGAGGTAGGTTGGAAGGACCTGATAGATGATTTCAGGGAATTAGGCTTCAAGCTTAAGGCAAGTACCTCCAAGGTAGTATTCTCTCTGAAATACTGCCTTACCCAAGTGCCACACCAGAGAGGCAAAGGGAGATTATAGTAAGATAAATAATGTGGCTCAGGAATTGGTGTAGGAAGGAGGGGTTTGGGTTCCTGGAGAACTGGGCCCGAACTTCTCTGTTTGGCTACAGGTTTCTATGCTAGGGACGCTGCACCTCAATGGGAGGGTGCAGCTGTTCTGTGGGAGAAAATGGCTAGAAGGTTGGAAGTGTTTAAACTAGGATTGGGGGGAGTGGTATTCATAGTATAGGATGGGGAAGATATTGTAAATAGAACATGGGCACAAGTAATAAAATTGGGTGGTGGCATGGGTGGGTTGGTTTTAGAACAGTCAATTCTAGTAGAGGAATAGAGTTAAAGAGAGATGCAAAAGTGCATGTACACTAATGCCAGAAGCCTCACCCAACACAATGAGAGAATTAGAATTATTTTGTTGGAAAATAATTGATGAAATGGTGGGGATTTCCGTATACTTGGCTGGACAGAGCCATGACTTGGGCAGTTAATTTACATGGCTATTTTGTCTGTTTCAGAAATGACCATACAAATAAGCGAGGAGGAGGTGATGTTTATACGTAAAATCAACCTTAAAACCCATCCTGCGTGATAAAAAGTGATAAACACCTGGGAACGTGGTGTGCCTGGCACCTCTTTATAGAGAGCCCGGATGTTTCCTCCTTCCTAGTAGATGACTGAACAACTCTCGGGTCTTGTTGGTGTTTCCCTGGAGAGACCCGACAGGAATGTTGCGCACGCTTCGCTCTCGCTCAAATGGACTTCTATATATTCAAATTTAACAGCAGTCTAATCCCTTATACCTTCCCTCCCTGACCCTTGTACCCACTCTCTTTCACCCCTTTCTCCCCCCCCCTCTATACTTTCTTTACCTCGTTTTTCACCTTTTCTTTTTCTTGTGTTATATCTATAGACTTCCTACCATATGTTAGTGACTCCAATGGTGGGTTTACGCAACCCCACCATGAGCTATAAGAGATTATATCTTTTTGAAGATTGTTCAAAATATAACGTAAGTTATATGATGATATAAATTGAAAGGATTACATGAGACTTTTTTCACCCCATACTCAGTGTAATGAATAAGATGCTGTCTTATGTTAAATTGTTTATTGAAATAATATCTCTTCCTCAATAACATATTTTTTGGGAAAAAAAAAAAAAAAAAAAAAACCCATCCTGCCGTGATAATATATGTGGTGAATCTAATGGAAATAGTAGAGTCCTGGGTGGAGAATAAGGGGAGGGGGGAAAAAATAATAAATTACTGATAGGGGTTTGTTATAAGTCCCAACAATAAGGAAGTGGAGGAGAATATCATCTCCATAAAGCAAATAGATGAAGCAGCGACTCAGTAGAAGTTATTATTATGGGGACTTCATACTGCCTGAAATACATTGGGGAAACAGAAACCTTGCAGTTCCAGCAAAGGTTAATAAGTTTTTGAAAACTATGTATAGACAATACCTTTTCACACTGTTCAGGACCCAACAAGAAGGGTGGGCAACTGCTGGACCAAATATTAACCAACAGGCCATAGACCGCATATCAAATATACGGGTTTGGAGGTCATCTTGGGTAAGTAGGTCGGCAGAGGTGGGATCATTATGAAGCGACCGGTGGTAAGGCCACGGGTGTGTGGTGTATGATCTTTCTCACAAATCCCCATCTCAGTTTTAAACCGATAAAAACATTTCTTTACTGTAAAACATTTATCACACTAGTCAACCGAACTATATTCGCACTTGTATATATAGAGTCTCCTGGATCTTCACTTCGTTCCGTGTACGCAGCAAGAAAAGAAAACACAACAATCTAAGGTATCATTCCCTAACTTTCCGCTAAAATCACGTACGCATCTTATCACAGAAGAAGATTGTCGCTCACCCACCGTAAGCAGGGCCTGGGGATCTCCTCACTCTTTCTTCTTTGGTCCCTTCTGCAGTAACAGTCTGTCTCTCCCATCTCAGGGCACACAGAGCAACAGCAGAAAGGGATATCACAGCAGCACAAATGGCTTTCCCTTATGTTTGGTCACACTGCCCCTGCCACATGCAACTCCTGGGTGGCTCGTTCGGGCACTGTTTTGCAAGAGCGGCCAGAGTCACAAGCACCAAAGTCCCCCAGTGGCCAGGATCAGTCACTAGGGGCTTCTGCGGGTGATTTTTTCCGGCAAGGTGTATGCAAAGTATGCCACTTTAAACAGACCACTCCGCAGGTAAGATCTTCTCCACGGCAGCTCTGATTATACTGCTCTTATTCTCTGCTTCACTTCCTGTTAATACAACATAGATGGCTGTAGTTTCCCAGCTCTGTGATTGTACAGGTCCACTGATGCCCCCTGGTGGACAAGTGCGTGACTGTGCACAGTTCATTTTATTTCTATATCCATTTCTAAGATACAGTCCTGAATTGCACACCTCATTACATACCCCCCCACTTAAAGGTTAATCCAAGTCCCTTTCACCAACCATCGTCACCAATGCAGTGATGGCCTTGATATCACAGGATTGATCTCCGGCGGGTAATGGAACCCTCTTTGGGGGAAACCGTCCTCCCCCCCCGTTCACCTTCGCTCCCTTTTTCAGGGCTCACAATATCTCCAAAAACTCAGTCACGTTTTTTACCCGGGAGAGTAGGATCGCCGCGTGTAGCGCGCCGGTTGGGGGCAAATCTGCCTCCTCTTGACGGGAAACAACCCCAGGACTGGTGACGTCGGCGGCCTCTGTACCCCTCTCTCCTTCACAACATCAAACTGTAACCACCCCCCCCCATCACCCAACGCTGCGGATGCACTTACGAGGATGTTAACCTTAATGGCATGTCTGATGTACAAACACGGCATCCTTTGGTCATTCCTGTTTGAATGAAGCATACCCCATCGCGGACATAAACCACTTCACCGTCCCCTTGGACCCGAGTGGCCAGTACTTGCTTATCGGTCTGGCTCTGTCTCTTCACACCCTTTTCTCCCTGATCTCCCCTGCCTAGCGAACCGCTTTTGGCTGGGGCGTTAGTTTAAAGGTGGCTGCTGTGGGGGCATGGGCTTTGCCTTGGTCTGGTAATATCGGACCACGGGGTGGAGGAATGCGGACAACGGTTTGCCTCTATGTGCGGGGACTCGCCGCATGTCCAGCACCTTCCCATAGCCGACTCGGGTTGCAGTCTCGCTTGCCTGTCCGCTCAGTTGGTCTAGCATGAGCTGCAGCTGAAGTATCTGTTTCTGCAACTCTGCTACAATCTGCGTCAATTCTTCCGTGTCACACTGCTCGACTGCCTGGCCACCGGATATGGACTCTGAGGCCGTAGTATAAGTCTGGTTATAAGCTACTACCTAACCGGGAGGAGATTCTGTTTGATCACACATCCTGCCGAACTACGCCGGATGAAGCGACCGTGTGGGTAAGGCCGCGGTGTGTGTGTATGATCTTTCTCAACAGAATCCCCATACTCATGTTTAACCGAAAATAACATTTTCTTTACGTAAAACATTTATCTCACAGTCAACCGAACTATATGCGCACATTGTATATATTAGAGTCTCTGGATCTCACTTCCTTCCGGTACGGCAGCAAGAAAGAAAACACAACAATGAAGGTATCTTTCCCTAACTTTCCCCTAAAATCACGTACCAGTCTTATCACCAGAAGAAGAATGATCGCTGCTCCACAGTACATGCCTGGTGATCTCCTCACTCTCTTCTTTGTGTCTCCTTCTGCAGGTAAACAGTCTGTCTCTCCCAGTCTCAGTGCGACACAGAGCAACAGCAGAAGGGAGATCACAGGCAGCACAAATGGCTCCCTTATGTGTCACGGCCCCAGCACATGCCCCTGGGATGCTCGGGCGGCAAGGTTTTGCAGAGCGCCAGAGTCACGAGCACCAAAGTCCAGTGGCCCAGGATCAGTCACAGTGGCTTCCTGCGGGCTGATTTTTCCGCAAAGGTGTACAAGTAATGTCCACCTTTAAAGCAGACATCCGCAGGTAAGATTCTTCTCAGCTCTGATTTAACAGCTTCTGATTTCTCGGCTTTCACTTCCTGTTAAACAACCAGAATGGCGGGAGTTTTCCCAGCTCTGTGTTTTGATACAGTCCACAGATGCCCCCTGGTGGACAAGTGCAGACTGTGCCATCAGTTCATTTCTATATCCATTTCTATGATACAGTCTGAAATTGCACACCACATTACAATAACATAGTAAGTTATCAGTATCCTTACTAAAACGTGTATTAGATGGGCTACAAGGACACTAAACTTCAGGAAGAGCCAATTTTCCAACGTGTTGAGAGATGATCTTAGTGCAATCAACAGGGACGTATATCCTGAGACATAAAAGTACACAAAAAAGCCAATGGGAGACTTTATTAGTATCCTGAATAGGGACCTGTGCACAAAATATACCCTATGGTAATGATAAGCATGCTAGTAATAGAGGAAACCACTATGGCTAAAATAAGGCTGTAAGGGGCGCAATAATGACAAAAAGAAAACATTTAGGAATTACAGTCAAGTAGTAGTGATGAGGCATTATATAAATACAGAAACATTAAATAAACAGTTTGTAAAAAGCAAATCAAGCAGCAAAAGATTGAGACATAGAGACCTCATTGCCCAGAGAAAGTAAAAAGAATCCCAAAATAATCATTAACTACATAATTAGTGAAGAAACTGAAAAAATGATGGTGTTTGGCCCCCTTTTTAAAAAAATAATTTGGGTAAAATGGTGGATGAGATGAGAAAAATGCCAATATGCTTAAATTACTTTTTTCAACAGTATTGTACAACAATAAAATCCCATGACAGTCAATATGATCATGAGATAACAAAAACTCTCAATTAAATGTCACCTGCTTAAAAAACACCAAGAGAAGTACGGCATCTTCTAAAAATCACCAAAATTGACAAATCCCCCCGGGCCCGGATGGAATACACCCAGAGTGCTGCAGGAATTCAAGTACTGTCATAGATAGACCATTATTTTTAATCTTTAAGATTCCATAATAACAGGGTCTGTACCCACAGGACTTCTGGGCGTATAGCAAATGTGGTGCCAATATTCATAAAGGGAACAAAAAACTGAACTTGGAAATTATAGGCCAGTAACTAACCTCTACTGTGGGGAAAATCCTAGGAGGTTTTCAAATAGATGCAACTAACTGGAGTATCTGAAGAAAAAATAACCTTATGACCCAATACAAAACATGGTTTTACGAGGGACCGTTTCCTGTCAAACTAACAGATAAGCTTCTATGAAGAAGTAAGTTCTGGACTGTACCAAAGAAATGCAGTGGATGTGGTGTATATGGACTTTTTCAAAAGCTTTTGATACGGTGCCACACAGAAGATTGGATACATAAAATGAGGCAATGGGATAGGGGAAAATATTTTTAAGTGGGTTAACAACTGGCTTTAGCATAAGACCCAAAGGTGGGTGGTCAGTTAATGGAATACCACGTCAGAAAGGGGTAACAGTTAACAGTGGGGTACCACAGGGGACCAGTAATGGGCCCCACTCTTTTTAATATATTATTAATGACCTTGTAGGGCATACAGAGTAAATCTCTATATTTTGCCGATGCACACTAAAACTCAGCAGGGTCATCAATACAGAGGAGGACAATTTTTATATTACGGTAGGATTATATGTATAAACTAGACTGCTTGACTGAAAATTGCAAATGATGCTTTAAATGGGGATAAATTGTAAAAGGTCATGCACTTGGGCATGGAGAGGCAAAAACAAAAGGTAAATTATGTGCTTAAATTGTAAAACACTGGTCAAAACTTCACTGAAAAAGACTCTGGGTGAATGGGTAGATGGCAAACTCACATTTAGCTGGGCCAGTGTCAGGCAGCTGCTGCAAAGGCAAATAAAATAATGTGATGCATTAAAAGAGCATAACATGCTCCATGAGGAGAGACATAATTTTTACCTCTATACAAGTCACTAGTGCGAGCACACTTAGAATATCTGTTTACATATCTGTCTCCTATGTATACAAGAAAGAGCATAGTCTAACTAGAGCGGGTCCAGAGAAGAGCGACAAACGTCATAGAGGACTCAGGGTCTCAATACCAAACCCCAGGGATATTAGAGGACTGAGGTGTCTGGCAATACCAAGACAGGTTATTAAACTTGGGGTTATTTTAGCTTTGGAAAAACTAAGCCTTAGGGGTGATCTATAATAATGTATAAATATATGAGGGGAACAGTACAGAGAACTTTCTAAATGAACTCTTTACACAAAGGCTGAGACTGGGACAAGGGGCCTCCTCTACGTCTGGAGAAGAAAGAAGGTTAATAATCATAATCCACAGACACGAGCGGTGGATTCTTTCTGTAAGAGCAGTGAGACTATGGAACTCTCTGCCACATGATGTTGTAATGATGTGAGTCACTACAAGTGTTTGATCGAACATGCTCGGCACTACACCGATTACTCCGCACGAGTATCACTGAACTCAGGGCGACTCGCCGAGACCGAGTAATCTCCCGCGATACTCGTGCTGTGCTCGGTCGTCATCTCTCCATGTTGGCCTCTTTTTAGAGCCAGCCCACGTGCAGGGATTGGCTGACAGACCACTGCAATGCCACAAGCCCTGTGGTTGTGGAAATAGCGTGATTGGCGGCCTGCACAGACGTCACGAGCCTTTATAATAAAAGTCCCGGCGCGCTGTGCTACGGCAACACAGCATCCAGACAGTGAGTGTAGAGAGTAGAGTGTCCTGTGCTGCTGTTAGGGACAGATTTCGGCCCTCATAGTAGATCCGGATCAGGTGCTGCAAACTGCTGCTGCTGACCACAACAACCTTCTCAGGACAATCTAGGAGACATAGGCAGGTGTGACCAGATCGGAGTCCAAGATTTCCAGTGACCCAGAAACGTCCTTCTCAGGACTAATCTAGGAGGATATAGGCAGGGTGATACAGATTGAAATCCAAGCTTATCTGTGACTCATTTAAGTCACCACACTCTTGTACATAGTACCTTAATACAGGTTAGGGACTTAAATCCTCTCTTCAAACCATTAACAGTCACCGACAGGTGTACGTACTACCTTAATACAGGTTATGGAACGAAAATCCCTAACCCCTCTTTCATCTCCAACAGTCACCAGACAGGTGTCACGTACTACCTTAATACAGGTTTAGGGACTAAAATCCTCTCTTGAACCATTACAGTCACCAGACTGTACCGTTACTACCTTAATTACAGGTTAGGGAACTAAAATCCTAACTCTTTGTCATCAACACAAGTCACCAGACAGGGTGTAACGTACTACCTTAAACAGGTTAGTGGGACTAAAATCCTCTCTTCAAACCAATACAGTCCACCAGACAGGTGAACGTAGTACCTTAATACTGGTTAGGGAACAAAAAGCCTAACTCTTTTGTCATCAAAACAGTCACCAGAACAGGTGTACGAGACAACCTAAATACAGTTAGGGACTAAAAATCCTCTCTTCAATCCATTACAGTCACCAGACAGGTGTACGTAGTACCTTAATACAGGTTAGGGAAACTAAAAATCCTAACTCTTGGCATCAAACAGTCACCAGACATGTGTACGTACTGCTATAATACAGGTAGGACTAAAATCCTCTCTTCCAAACTCATTACAGTCACCAGAACAGGTGTACGTATACCTTAATTACAGTTTAGGGAACTAAAATCCCTAACTCTTGTCATCTCAACAGTCAACCACACGTTGTAACGTTCATACGTTCATACAGGTGTAGGGGAACTAAAATCCTAACTCTTGTCATCCAACAGTCACCACACAGTTGTAAGACCTACCTTTTATTCTAGTTAGGTAACTAAAAACCTAACTCGATGTCATCTCAACCAGTCACACATCTGTTTAAACCGTCATAAGTTTCTAACAGGTTATTGGAACTAAAATCCTAACTCTTGTCATCAACACAGTCACCAGCAGGTGTACGTACTACCTAATACAGGTTAGGGACTAAAATCCTCTCTTCAAACCATTAACAGATCACCAGAACAGTGAACGTAGTACCTTTAATAACAGGTTAGAACTAAAATCCCTAATCTTGTCATCAAAAAACAGTCACCAGAACAGGTTTACGTACTACCATAATACAGGGTTAGGGACTAAAATCCTCTGTTTAAAAACCCTTACAGTCACCAGACAGTGTGTACGTAGTACCTTAATACAGGTTTGGGAACTAAAATCCTAACTCTTGTCAACAAAACAGTCACCAGACAGTGTACGTACTGCCTAATACAGGTTAGGGACTAAAAATCCTCTCTTCAAACCATTACAGTCAACCAACAAGGTGTACGTATACCTAAAATACAGGTTTAGTGTAACTAAAATCCTAACTCCTTGACATCGCAACAGTCCACCACACTGTTGTACACATACGTTCATACAGTTAGGTAACTAAAATCCTAACACATGTCATCTCAACAGTCACCACTCTGTATGTAAGTCATACCTTTATCGGGGTAGGAACTGAAAAAAATCCTAACTCTTGTCATGCACAACAGTCCACCACACTGTTGTACGTCATAATTTCTACAGGTTTAGGGGGAACTAAAATCCTAACTATTCGTCATCTCAACAGTCACCACTACTGTTTACGTCATACGTACTATACAAGTTTTAAGGGAACTAAAACCTAACTCTTGTCATCCAAACATTCACCAGAACAGTGTACGTACTACCTTAATATCAGGTTTGGGACTAAAATCCTAACTCTTTTCATCCTCAAGCCAGTCACCACACTGTTGTACGTCATACTTTCATGACAGGTTAGTAACTAAAATCCTAACTCTTGTCATCTCAACAGTCCACCAAACTGATGTACCTTCATACGTTCATACAGGTTAGGGAACTAAAATCCTAACACATGTCATCCCCCCCTCAACAGTCACCACAAACTGTTGGTAAGTCAAACCTTTATTCAGTTTAGTGGAACTAAAATCCTTACTCTTGTCATCCAACAGTCCACCACACTGTTTGTACGTCATACTGTCATACGGTTTAGGGAACAAAAATCCTAACTCTTGTCATCTCAACAGACACCACACTGTTGTAAGTCATACCTTTATTCAGTAGGGAACTAAAAATCCTAATCTTGTCCTCTCAAACAGTCACCACAACTGTTGTAAACGACCATAAGTTATCTTACAGGTTATGGAACTAAAATCCTAACTATTTTCATCTCAACAGTCACCACATACTGTTTGTACTCAAACGTTTCTAAAGTTAGGGCACTAAAATTCCTAACTCTTGTCCATCAAAAAAAACATCACCAGACAGGTGTACTGTACTACCTTAAACAGGTAATAGGGACTAAAATCTAACTCTTTCATTCTCAACAGTCACCACACTGTTTTTGTACGATCATACGTTCATACAGGTTTAGGGAACTAAAAATTCCTAACTCTTGTCATCTCAACAGTCCCACACTGTTGTACGTCCAAACGTTCATACAGTTAGGTAACAAAAATCCCCTAACTCTTGTCATCTCAACAGTCACCACACTGTTGGTAAGTCATACCTTATTCATGTTTAGGGAACTAAAACCCAAACGTCTTAGAGACCATCATCAACAGTCACCACACTGTTGTACTTCATACCGTTCATACGTTAGGGAACTAAAATCCTAACTCGTGTCATCTCAACAGTCAACCATACTGTTTGTAAGTCCTACCTATAACAGGTTAGGGAACCAAAATCCTAACTCTTTTCATCTCACTCAACAGTCACCACACTGTTTTGTAAGTCATACCATTATTCAGGGTTAGGGAACAAAAATCCCTAAACTCTTGGCATCTAAAAACAGTCACCAAGACAGTGTACGTACTGCCTTAATACAGGTTAGTGGACTAAAATCCTCTCTTCATCAAACCATTACAGTCACCAGACAGGGTGTAATTATGTACCTAATACATGTTTGTAGGGAACTAAAATCCAAACTCTTCGTCATCCTCAACAGTCAACACACTGTTGTACGTCATACGTTCCTCGACAGGTTAGGGAACTAAATCCTAACTCTTGTCATCTCAACAGTCCACCACACTGTTGGTACGTCATAAGTTTCTACAGTTAGGGAACTAAACATCCTTAACTATTGTCATCACAACAGTCACACATCTGTTGTACTCATACGTTCTACAAGTTAGGGAACTAAAATCCTAACACTTGTCATCAAAAACAGTCACCAGACCGGTGTACGTAACTACTTAATACAGGTAATGGACTAAAAATCCAACTCTTGTCATCTACAACAGTCAACCACACTGTTTTTTACGTCATACGTTCATACAGGTTAGGGCACAAAATCCTAACTCTTGTGTCATCTCAACAGTCACCTCACTGTTGTACGTCATACGTTCATAACAGGTTAGTGAACTACAATCCTAACACATTGTCATCTCAACATTCACCACACCTGTTGTAAGTCATACCTTTATTCAGGTTTAGGGAACTAAAATCCCTAACTCTTGTCATCCTCAACAGTCACCACACTGTTGTACGCATAAGTTTCTACAGGTTAGGGAACTAAAATCTCTAACTATTGTCTCTCAACAGTCACCACACACTGTTGTAACGGCAAACTTCTACAAGTTAGGGAACTAAAATCCTAACTCTTGTCATCAGAAACAGTCACCAGACAGGTGTACGGTACTACCTTAATACAGGTTAGGGACTAAAATCCAAACTCTTGTCATCTCAACAGTCACACACTGTTGTATCTTCATACGTTCATACAGGTTAGGGAACTCAACATCCTAACTCGTGTCATCTCAACAGTCACCACACTGTTGTTACGTCATACGTTCAAACAGTTAGGGAACTAAACTCCTAACACTTGTCATCATCAACAGTCACCACACTGTTGTAAGTCAGACCTTTATTCAGGTTAGGGAATCTAAAATCCTAACACTTGTCATCTCAAACATCACCACACTGTTGTACGACATAACTTCATCCAACCAGGTTAGGAATAAAAGTCCTAACCTCTTGGGCATCTCAACAGTCACCACACTGTTGTTACGTCATACTTGCATACAGGTTAGGGAACTTAAATCTTCTCCGAAAACCATTCAAGTCACCAGACTGTTGTAACGTCATAACCCTTGATACGGTTAGGGAAAAAATCCTCTCCTAAAACCATTCAAGTCACCCAGCCAGTTGTAACGTCATAACTGATTACCTTGATTACCAGGTTAGGGAACTAAAATCCTAATCTCTTTTGATCTGAACAGTCACCAGACTGGTTACGTCATAACCTGGATACAGGTTAGGGACTATAAATCCTCTCCTGTGACTGTTTGTCCGCAGTATACAAGCAAAATGCGCAAGGAGTTGGCCAAGGAACACAGGAGGTGAACGGATGGTGGATGCAGGGCAGAGGCCGAGGTCGTGTGCAAGCACTAATTTCGCAACAATAAAGTGGCACATCTACTACGCTCACAACAGTCCTGTTCCCAAATGTTGGGCCCGCTGCAGTACTACGCTCTTGAACCAACACTAGTGGTCACACAGCTTGTTCTTATTGGATAGCGTATAATGCTTCAAGTCTGATTGGCACCTCCACAAACACCCTGTCTTCCACACGGTCAATTGTCAGTAGCCGTGATACTCACTGGGACATTTTCCCCAAACCCGATCCTCCCCTTTCCCACCAACTGGCTGAGTGCACGTCCACGGACATTACTGATCCCACACTTGGACACTCCGGGAAATCCAGAAGTGTGTACCCATGGGTCAGTGGAAAGGGACATGGCAAATTCCCATTAAAAAAAATTTTAAAATTTAGTTGTCATTTGTTTGGGGGTGTGGTGAAGTCTGGCCCCAAACCAACCCTTGTTCATCTTGTCTCAGTCAAACCTGTCACAAATTTTTAGTTGACAGGCGGTTTTCGTTTATCAGTAATGATTCCACCTGCAGCTCTGAAAACACCTATGACAAAATGCTAGCGGCAGGCAGGGCCCGGACTTCCAAGGCGTAGAGAGCCAATTCATGCCACGTGTCCACTTGGAGACCCAAAAAAATTTTAAAAGGGACAGAGGAATCTCCCGTACAGTTGTTCGAAATTTGGCAAGGTTACCCTTTTCCCTTTAGCACTGACCAAACTTAGCATTTCTTGTGGCACTTTCCCCGCACCTCAGGGGCTGTGGACGTGAGGGGCTAAGAAAACTGTCCCACCTCCTAAAGAAATGTTCCCCTACCTTTGGCGGATTGGACTTTTGCCCCTCTCGGCCGAACGCCTTGGGTTGTCCACCCCATTCCTCACCTATGCCGCTAGCGTTTTGTGAGGGGAAAAGATTTGCCTACTTCCTGACTATGGCCTTCTGGAACTACTGCGTTTTGGCTGACCTCTCCGCCTCAGGAATGACAGACATTAATTTCTCCTTTTACCGTGGGGGCTAACATGTTGCCAACCAGTACTGATTGTCGGGCCCAAAATGTTCCCGAAAACCCAGGGTCACGAAAAAGGGAGGCAGCTTACCATAAAGTCCCATGTGCGCCAGACTCTTAACAAACCCCTCACTTTAGTATCCAGACCAACACGATGAATGAACATGCGTCCTCCTCCCCCCTCCTCCTCCTCATCTCCCCTTTCCCTGCCCAGCCACGCTGAATCGAGGGGATCACTGGTGTGCATTCATATCCCAATTTGGGCCCGAGAGTTTTCTCCATGTTTCATACTCCTCCTCCCCGTCATAGTCCTCCACTGCACGTTGTGATGAGATGACTGGACTCTTTTTTTTCACCCACACCCACTACTGTTTCTTGCTCCAAGTCAAACGCGCTCGGCCCCGCAATGCATCCTCTTTTTTTTTCAGCAGAGACCATTTTAGAAGGCAGGGGTAGTGGTATGGTGACGCTAATAATGGGGTCATCACAGCTCACCAAACTGGGTGGGTCCTAAAATTTTTTTGGGGGACGGTACATAGGGCCGAAAAAAAATCCAACTCCACTCCTCAGGTGTTAGTGTGGAGTTTGAACCCATTTTCCCGAGGGCTTAGGTGATGGGGTAGTAAAAAATCCCCTCTTTGTAATATCCTGCCCAAATTGCAATTTGAATTCCAAGGGTTTTGGGGAATCACACACCAGTTGGGGGCCGTAAGACGCAAACGGCGCTGAAACCGCAAAGGTCGGCTGAACAGAGGTGACTTGCGAAAATGTGCAGAAGCGGCGAACTTTTACCAGCTTTCAGACAGCTTGGGATGATTTAGAAACCTTGAAACACCAGGTTGAGCACTGGGCCACGTGGAACATGCTCAGCGGCCTCCCTCAAACTGCCCCCAAAAGTTCCGTCCATTGTCACACACGCCTTTCCCTGGTTTGGTTCAGAGGTGTGAGCCAGTGACTGCCCTCTTTTTCAGAGCTGTCCACACCTCTTCTGCATTGTGGGGTTTGTCACCATGCGACTAGCTTCAGCACCCCGTTGAGCTTGCAGAGGCGTGCTGCGGCTTCCAGTTGGGAGGGTGTGGAGGGTAAGTGGATGGGGAAAGAGAGGAGGAGGGGAGGACGTGAAGGCTGAATTGGAGTGTAGATTTGGGGGAAACCCTGACAGAGGTAGGGCCTGCACCCTTGGTGTGGGAAGGACGTGTTCCCGTCCCTGATCAGACTGTGTCAGACCTCCACAATATTAACCCAGTGTTTTGTCAAGGAGATGTAGCGGCCTTGCCCACAAGCACTTGTCCACTGTCTGTGGTTTACACTTCGCCCCGACCTTCCCCCTGGGTATTAAAGAACAGAAAAGACTGTCTACCTCCAGTTTCCAAATTGTCCCACTCTCTTTTGAAACTAAATTTTTCCCAAAACTGAACTTCTTTGCTCCCCCCATCCCTAACCTCCCCAAATGGGCATCTCTCTCTAGTTTTGGCACCACGATAATGCCCAGGGAGAGGCTCGTTGTTGGGGGTTATGTTTGACACCGATCTCTCCCCCTCCCAACACAATGTCTGTGCTCATGTCACTTTCATTGAAGAATATCTCCGAGCCCTCCCTTTCTACCCTGTAAACAACAAAAAAAACCCCCAACCGTGGCCCTAATCCATTACAGCCTTACTATTTCAATTCTTATAAGGGCCCCCCCCCTCAAGATTTTTCCCCTCCCCCTCCATCCCTTAAGCAGCAGCCCCCGGGTACCCATCTGGCCTGTTTCTCAGATGCCTCTGCTCTGTGCCAGTCATTGCACTGGCTGCCCGTAACCAGATCCAATTTAAATTGCTTTTTATCACCCCAAAACCCATTCACAGTGCAGCACCCCCCCTACCTCTCCCCCTCTCTCTGTCTATCACCCCACTCGCCCTCTACGTTCCTCAAATGACCTTCGACTGACACGGGGAAAAATCCCATCCCCCATACCGGCCCAAAACTTCTCCCGAGCTGCCCCCAAACCTTGGAATGCTTTCCAAAAAAACAGGGCATCCACAACTTGCATGGGTTCA
This sequence comes from Allobates femoralis, assembly GCA_033576535.1. NCBI lineage: Eukaryota > Metazoa > Chordata > Amphibia > Anura > Aromobatidae > Allobates > Allobates femoralis. The sequence goes on from JARQOC010001332.1 coordinate 18,970, forward strand.
AGATCCCCAAAAAAGCATCTTTTTTTGGGGCCTTCTACTCCCCCTTTTAGAAGTCCTTTGTATGTAGATAGTGGGGATCCCTCTGGAATTACTTTCTACAAATCCACCAAACCAAAAAAGGTTACCAGACTGTATAATGACCATCCCTGTAAGCTTAGTTCTATGCCCCATTTTCCCCAAATGCCTGGACCCCCCTGCAATAACCCCTGTACCTTTGCAACCCCTATCCCGTTTTTAGATTGTAAGCTTTTTGAAGGGTCACCCTTTATTTCTTGTTTATTTTTTGTATTTTTTTTTTTAATTGATTTTTGCCCATTGTTTTTTTTTCCAATTATTTATGTATTTGTTTTACTGTAATTTCTTACTGTTTTTTTTTGTACTTAACCCCACATTGTAAAGCGTGCTAAAATGTTGCGCTATATAAATGCTGTTTATTTTATTATTATTATTAGTGGACTTTGGCTGAAAAAGGTTGTTCAGGGACGGTTTATGTGTTGGAATGGTTATGAAGCGGGGACGGCACATTGGAAAATAGTGGCGGTGGGGACCGAGTAACGTGGGACAGAGCCCTAGGTCGCGGGAAAGCTTCCGTCTACACCAGCCGGAAAGGCAAATTTGACGCAATGAGTTTCGAAATGTGATCATTCAGGATGTGGCATGTGGGGGTTGGCAGCGTATTTGCGCCTGCGTTAAAAATGTTTGCTGAAGGGGATAATTGAACACTGCGCTGGGAAAAGGACGTGCTTGATGGTGGTGAAATTTTGGACGTGGGCAATTTCAGGTGCAGGGACGGAGGCTTTTTCGGGGCCAGCTTGGACGGGGGGATTGGCTCGCACGCACAACGGGGCAAAGACGTAGCAGTGACATCAGCAAGCACCGCTTCCCCCGACTCTTTTTGATTTTCCCCACAAAGTCTTTGTGCTTGGCTGACATGTGCCTGATCATGCTAGTGGTGGGCCCCCCTGTTTACTTTTCGTACCCCTGCTGATGCTGGCATGGAAGGTGTTGCAAAGGGCCCTTTTTTTTGAGTCATCTGGAGCCAACGGGAAAATACTGCCAGACCGGGAAGCCCTTTAACTTTTGGAAACAGGCACCTTGTGTCGTTTTTGTTTTTCCCGGGGAAACGGTTTTCCTGCCTTATGCTGCTTTCCCGCCCCTTTCTTGTACTCCCTGTTGGGATGCTATGCCTCCCCCCCCTGTGCACTGCTGTCCTCGCTCTGCTTTTAAAACTCCTGCCGGGTTTGGGGTAAGCAACTGGATCATCCACCACTTTTCCCTTCCTTTCCTTGGCTAATCGGGGGACTGCTCCCCTTTCTCCTCATGGGGGCACCATGATGCCCGGGTTACAATATTTTTTCTTTAGTTTAAAGGTATACCCACAGTAAAAAATTTTTTACGCCCATTCTTTTTGAAGGGGCATTACAAAGACAGGATTTCCCGCATCTTTTCTATGTTTAAAAAAGTTTTGAGGCCCCCCCCCCAGGCCCCGGGGCTCTATCCAGGACAAAGGGAGCCTCCCCAATTTTTGGGTGCCCTGACCAAAAAGGGGTAACAAAATACACCACTTGGGGTTACAGGCCCTACTACCCAATCTGTAAAACATGGGGCATTGTTGAACCTCCCAATTTTTTTGGCCCCCCCCAAAGGGCCCAACTAAAATACACCCACTTGAGGGGTTTCCCGGCCCCTATAAGGGCTGAAGCAGGGGCAAATTTTTGAACCCTCCCCAAAAATTTTTCTTCCCTGGCCCAAAAAATCTATTTCTACAATACACCCACTTTTAAAGGGGGACAGGCCCAAAACATTCTGTAAGCATTGGGTCATGTTGAACCTCCCCAATTTTTTTTTTTTGGCCCCGGCAAAGGGCTAAAACTACAATACACCCCACTTGAGGGTTTCCCGGCCCCCACTACATGTCCCGAAGCATTGGGGCCCTTGTTTAACCTCCCCAATTTTTTTGGGTGCCCTAACCCAAAAGGGGTATACTAAAATACACCCCCTTTAGGGTTACAAAGGGCCCCACTACATGTTGAAGCATGGGGGCATTTTTGAAAACCCCCCAATTTTGGCTGCCCTGGCCAAAAAGGGCCCATACTACAATAAACCCACTTGAGGGTTTTCAGGCCCTATACATTCTGTAAACATGGGTTATTGTTTTAACCCTCCCCAATTTTTTTTTCTGCCCGGCCAAAGGGGTTAAATACAATAAAACCCACTTTTAAAAGGCCCTCCCCAATTCTTAACCCCTGGGCAAAGTTGAACCTCCCAAAATTTTTTGGGTGCCCTGGCCCCAAAAGGGGTTACTAAAAATACAAACCCCCTTTTTACAGGCCCCCCCCTCAGTCTTAACCCCTGGGCAAAGGGAACCTCCCAATTTTTTTCTGCCCTTCCAAAAGGGGTAAACCTACAATACACCCACTTGAGGGTTTTCAGGCCCTACTACATGTCTGTAAGCATGGGTCATTGTTGAACCTCCCAAAATTTTTTTCTGCCCTTTCCAAAAGGGGTAAACTACAATACACCCACTTGAGGGGTTTTCAGGCCCTACTAAAATGTCTGAAGCAGGGTCATTGTTGGGAAACCCCCCAATTTTTGGCTGCCCCCGACCAAAAAGGGGTATACTACAAAACACCCACTTGAGGGTTTTCAAAGGGCCCCACTAAATGTCTGTAAATGGGTCATTGTTGAACCTCCCAATTTTTGGCTGCCCTGGCCAAAGGGCCCAACTAAATACACCCACTTGAGGGTTTTAAGGGCCCCACTTTCATGTCTGAAGCATGGGTTCCCTTGTTGAACCTCCCAAAATTTTTTGGGTGCCCCGACCAAAAGGGGGTATACTACAATACACCCACTTGAGGGTTTTCAGGCCCCACTAAAATTCTGTAAGCATTGGGGCATTTTTGAACCTCCCAAATTTTTTTCTGGGCCCGGCCAAAAAAACCAACTAAAATACACCCATTTTAGGGGTTTCAGGCCCTACTACCCTGTCTGAAGCATGGGCATTGTTGAACCTCCCAATTTTTGGGTGCCCTGAAAAAAAAAGGGGTATACTAAAAATACAAACCCCCTTGAGGGTTACAGGGCCCCAAATACATGTCTGAAGCATGGGTATTGTTGAACCTCCCAATTTTTTGGCTCCCTGAACCCAAAGGGTATACTACAAAACACCCCCCTTGGGGGGTTACAGGCCCAAATACCGTCTGAAGCATGGGTTTATTGTTGAACCTCCCCCAATTTTTTTGGGTGCCCTGGCCAAAAAGGGTATACTACAATACACCCCCTTGAGGGTTTTCAGGCCCCACACATTCTGTAAGCATGGGTATTGTTGAAAAACCCCCCAATTTTTGGCTGCCCTACCAAAGGGCTTACTACAAAAACACCCACTTTTTAAAAGGCCCTCCCCAGTCTAACCCGGGCAAAGGAACCTCCCAATTTTTTGGGGCCCTGACCAAAAGGGGTATACTACAATACACCCATAGGCATACATTAGTAAAAGTCAGTTTTATTACAGTCAATGGCTTCTACTCTTACCAGCCCTTTAGCCTGTCAAAAGTCAATGCAGCCACGGACTCCCATTCAGATATGAGTCACCCATAGAGACTTCTATGGGTCTCTCATGAGGTCTCCCATCCAGCCCCTGACCAAGGCTCTCACTGCTTAGCTTCAAGAGTCTGTCAAGGGCATGCACAATGGGTTTAAATGGCTGCTGCATGCTGGCTTCCATCTGTGGGACTTTTCTATAGGCATACATTAGTAAATTAGTTTTAATTTACAGTCAATGGCGTCTACTCTTACCAGCCCTTTAGCCTGTCAAAATCAATGCAGCCACGACTCCATTGAGATTCCCATTGGGTCACCCATAGAGATTCTGGGTCTCTCATGAGGTCTTCCATCCAGCCCTGACCAAGGTCTCACTGCTTAGCTTCAAGAGTCTGTCAAGGGCATGCACAATGGGTTTAACAATGGCTGCTAGACATGCTGGCTTCCCTCTTGTGGGACTTTTCTATAGGCATACATTAGTAAAAGTTAGTTTTAATTACAGTCAATGGCGTCTACTCTTACCAGCCCTTTAGCCTGTCAAAGTCAATGCAGCCACGGACTCCCATTGAGATTCCCATTGGGTCACCCATAGAGACTTCTATGGTCTCTCATGAGGTCTCCCACCAGCCCTGACCAAGGTACTCACTGCTTAGCTTCAAGAGTCTGTCAAGGGCATGCACAATGGGTTTACAATGGCTGCTGGAATGTGGCTTCCCATCTGTGGGACTTTTCTATAGGCATACATTAGTAAAAAGTTAGTTTTTAATTACAGTCAATGCTCTACTCTTACCAGCCTTTCCCTGTCAAAAGTCATGCAGCCACGGACTCCCATTGAGTCACCCATAGAGACTTCTATGGGTCTCTCATGAGTCTCCCATCCAGCCCCCTGACCAAGGCTCTCACTGCTTAGCTTCAAGAGTCTGTCAAGGCATGCACAATGGGTTTACAATGGCTGCTGACATGCTGGCTTCCCATCTGTGGGACTTTTTATAGGCATACATTAGTAAAAGTTAGTTTTAATTACAGTCAATGGCTTCTACTCTTACCAGCCCTTTAGCCTTCAAAAGTCAATGCAGCCACGGACTCCCATTGAGATTCCCATTGGGCACCCATAGAGACTTCTTGGGGCTCTAGGTCTCCCTCCAGCCTGACCAGGGCCCCTGCTTATTCAATCTGTCAAAAGGGATACAAGGTTACAATGGCGTGACTGCGGGGTTCCCTCGTGGGACTTTTCTATAGGCATACATTTTGTAAAGTTAGTTTTATTTACAGTCAATGGCTGTCTTACTTTCTTACCAGCCCTTTGCTGTCAAAAGTCAATGCCAGCCCTCGGACTCCCATTGAGATTCCCTTGGGTCCACCCATAGAGACTTCTATGGGGTCTTCATGAGGGCTCCATCCAGCCCTGACCAAGCTCTCACTGCTTAGTTCAAGGTCTGTCAGGGAGCACAATGGTTTCATGCTGCTGCATGCTGGCTTCCATCTGTGGACTTTTCTAAGGCATTTAGTAATTTTAATTACAGTCAATGGGTCTACTTACACCCTTGCCTGTCAAAATCAATGCAGCATGGATCCATTGTCACCATAGAGATTTATGGGGTCTTCAGAGTCTCTCCAGCCTGACAGGCTCCATGCTTACTTCAAGAGTCTGTAAGGGATGCACAATGGTTCAATGTGCTGACATGCTGCTCATCTGTGGGACTTTCTATAGCATCATTAGTAAAATGTTTAATTACAGTCAATGGCTTACTTTACCCTTTAGCCTGCAAAAGTCAGCAGCCAGGACTCCATGAGTCACCCATAAGACTTCTTGGGGCTCTATGGTCCCATCAGCCCTGACCAAGGCTCTATGCTACTTCAAGATCTGTCAAGGGATGCCATGGTTTACAAAGGTGCTGCGTGGCTTCATCTTGGGACTTCTATAGCACTTTAAAATAGTTTTATTAATCAATTGCGTCTCTTACACCTTGCCTGTCAAAAGTCATGCACAGGACTCCATTGAGATTCCATGTCACATGGACTCTTGGGTCCATGAGGTCCACCGCCCTGCCAGGCCTCACTCTTGTTCAGAGTCGTAGGCAACACAATGGTTTCAATGGCTCTGAATGCTGGCTCCCTCTGGGGACTTTTATAGGCTACATTGTAAAGTAGTTTTATTACAGTCAATGGCTCTATCTTACCAGCTTTACCGTCAATCATCAGCAGACTCCATTGCAGGTCACCCATGAGACTTCCATGGTCTTCATGAGTCTCCCATCAGCCCTGACCAAGCTCCATGCTTAGCTTCAAGGTCTGTAAGATCACAAGGTTTCAATGGCTGCGATTGCTCTCTTGGACTTTCTAAGGCATCATTAGTAAAGTTATTTTAATTCGCAATGGCTCTCTACCAGCCCTTTAGCCTTAAATAATCACCAGGACTCCATTGATTCCCATGTCACCCTGAGACTTCTATGGGGTCTTAGTCCCCATCCAGCCCCATTCTATGGGTCTCTCATGAGGTCTCCCATCCAGCCCCTGACCAAGGCCTCTCACTGCTTAGCTTCAAGAGTCTGTCAAGGGCATGCACAATGGGTTTACAATGGCTGCTGACATGCTGGCTTCCCATCTGTGGGACTTTTCTATAGGCATACATTAGTAAAGTAGTTTTAATTACAGTCAATGGCTCTACTCTTACCAGCCCTTTAGCCTGTCAAAAGTCAATGCAGCCAGGACTCCATTAGATTCCCATTGGTCACCCATAGAGACTTCCATGGGTCTCTCATGAGTCTCCCATCCAGCCCTGACCAAGGCTCTCACTGCTTAGCTTCAAGAGTCTGTCAAGGCATGCACAATGGGTTTCAATGGCTGCTGACATGCTGGCTTCCCATCTGTGGGACTTTTCTATAGGCATACATTAGTAAAAGTATTTTAATTACAGTCAATGGCTCTACTCTTACCAGCCCTTTAGCCTGTCAAAAGTCAATGCAGCCAGGACTCCCATTGAGCCATTCACCCATAGAGACTTCATTGGTCTCTCATGAGGTCTCCCATCAGCCCCTGACCAAGGCTCTCCTGCTTAGCTCAAGAGTCTGTCAAGGGCTGCACAATGTTTACAATGGCTGCTGCATGCTGGCTTCCCATCTGTGGGACTTTCTATAGGCATACATTAGTAAAAGTTAGTTTTAATTACAGTCAATTGGTTCTACTCTTACCAGCCCTTTAGCCTGTCAAAAGTCAATGCAGCCACGGACTCCCATTGAGTCACCCATAGAGACTTCTATGGGGTCTCTCATGAGGTCTCCATCCAGCCCTGACCAAGGCTCTCACTGCTTAGCTTCAAGAGTCTGTCAAGGGCGGACTCCCATTGAGTCACCCATAGAGACTTCTATGGGTCTCTCATGAGGTCTCCCATCCAGCCCCTGACCAAGGCTCTCACTGCTTAGCTTCAAGAGTCTGTCAAGGGCATGCACAATGGGTTTACAAAGGCTGCTGACATGCTGGCTTCCCATCTGTGGGACTTTTCTATAGGCATACATTAGTAAAAGTTAGTTTTAATTACAGTCAATTGCGTCTACTCTTACCAGCCCTTTAGCCTGTCAAAAGTCAATGCAGCCACGGACTCCCATTGAGATTCCCATTGGGTCACCCATAGAGACTTCTATGGGGTCTCTCATGAGGTCTCCCATCCAGCCCCTGGCCAAGGCTCTCACTGCTTAGCTTCAAGAGTCTGTCAAGGGCATGCACAATGGGTTTGCAATGGCTGCTGAGATGCTGGCTTCCCATCTGTGGGACTTTTGTATAGGCATACATTAGTAAAAGTCAGTTTTAATTACAGTCAATGGCTTCTACTCTTACCAGCCCTTTAGCCTGTCAAAAGTCAATGCAGCCATGGACTCCCATTCAGATTCCCATTGAGTCACCCATAGAGACTTCCATTGGGTCTCTCATGAGGTCTCCCATCCAGGCCCTGACCAAGGCTCTCACTGCTTAGCTTCAAGAGTCTGTCAAGGGGGGGGCGTGGCCTGGAGCTGAACAGGAATGGCCGCATAGTCCGGGAGCTCTGAGGCCCCGCCGACAACAACACGACGTAGCACCGCGATTACCGGCACTACCCACACCAAAGTACCACCGCTGACTCGCTGAACCAGTCAGGCATCTGATGGGCCGGGTAAGGAACCCGAAAAAGGCTTCTCCGCGCCGGGTCACTGACTTCTTTGCGCCCACCCTGCCTCCCAGCCTCTCCACGGGCGCAGACATCATGGCGTTCCCGCCTTCCTCCCCTCAGCGCTCCACGCGCGCTTCCAGAAGGGAGTCGGCAGCGTCTGTGGCCTCTTCACTCTCCTCAGCCGCGGGTCTCAGGGGCGACACCCCGATCACACATTCAGCCATGCGGGACCTGCTGGCGGGGCTACGCTCCTCGCTGCAGGAAGACATGCAGCACATGCTGGCGGGGGTGAGGGGTGAAGTTTCTTCCCTATCCAACCGCGCGGACCACCTTGAGGCCAAAATGGGGGAACTTGTGAGATCTCATAATATCCTGCTGGATGCCCACGCTGAATTGCAAGAGAAGGTTGACAGACAAGCGCTGAAACAAATGGATCTGGAAGATAGATCCCGGCGCAATAATGTGAAGTTAAGGGGGATCCCTGAAAGTGTGCATGCTGGGGATTTGAGGGCTCTTCTTCAGAACTTTGTTTCCGCTGTACTCCCTGCATTGAAACCGGGTGAGGTGGTCATTGATAGGATTCATAGATTGCCCAGACCCTCCACTATTGACGCAGCTCTGCCTCGTGATGTCCTAGCGAGGATTCATTTTTTCGAAGTAAAAGAGGACTTCCTCAGAGCCCTCAGAAATGGATCCGGGCCACCTGAAGAATTCTCTCACATCTCCGTGTTCCCGGATTTGTCTGCGGGCACGCTTGCCAGAAGACGAGCTTTCCAGGAGGTTACAGCTATTCTACGGGCTCGGCAGATTGATTATCGTTGGGGATATCCCATGAAGTTGCTGATAAAGAGAGACAATGCAATTCATGTCTGCATGACCCCATTGCAGGCTGAAGATCATCTTCGACGATGGGATCTCCTTCCTCCCAAGAATCGGGTCTCTTCTCCCAGAGGTTCTTCCAGCTCCCCTGATGTACCGTCTGTACACCAACTGGACCCTGCTTGAACTGGCTTAGTAACATTTTTACCGGTTACCTTCCATTAGCTTCTATGTCTTTGGGGCCTCTATTCCTGCCTTTTCTCCTTTTTCTTTTCTTTCTAATTCCTTTTTCCTTTCCCTTGTTCTGCAGTTACCTTTCTTAGCGCTCTCTTTCTCTTCTGCCTTCTCTCATCTTTGTTCCTCCCATACCCCATCTTCCTCTTTACTACTCTCCATTCGTCCTATATATCACTCTCCCCCTTCTTCTATCCCTCTTTCAGTCCTTCTTGAGGACCCCCTTTTCTTCTTGCCACACATACCCTTCTACATTTTTCTTCCTTTTACACAGTTCATCTTCTCTCTCCCCACCTTCTCTTTAATTTCCTCCCCACGCTCCTTTGGCTTTGCACTTCCTAATTTCTGACCCTTTATTCTCCTTATGTTCCGTACACCTCTCCATTCTTCTTTTGGTGGGATTTGACTGCCCTCTAGGGTACGTTTTTAGTACCTTCACAGAATTTCTGGTTTATTGCCTTAATTTCACCTGAGGCATCCTTACCTGTTAAGGGCTGATTTAGCCCTTGAACCAGAAGTAAGATTTGTATATAGTTTTCCCTTCCCTCCCTCCCCCCCTTCCCTCCTTCCCCTACATCCTCCCTACCTGCCAATCCTAGGTCGGTCACAGCATCAATTTACGACTTTTCTTTTACTGTTTGGTAGCTGAGGCTAAAGAGTGTAATTTTTCTTTTGTTGGTGTAAAATTTTGTTGCCTCTCTTCCACCTCAGCATTGTTGCTCCAGAACATGGCTTTGAAACTTTCTTCGATCAGTGTCAACGGGCTCAATTCCCCGGAAAGAGATCCCTTGTGTGGAATCAGCTCAGAAAACTGCGAAGTGAGGTAATTTTCTTACAGGAAACTCATCTTCTTCCCCAAGATGCCTCTAGAATGGCCAATGGCCTGTTCCCTCATAGGTTCTTTGCATCATCGGGTACTAAGAAAGGAGGGGTGGCCATATTTATACACAAATCCATCACGGTCCAAGTGTTAGAGGAAATGGCTGATCCTCAGGGGAGGTATCTGGTGGTCCGAGCTTTACTCAACAACAAGGCATACTCGTTGGTCTCGGTGTATGGTCCCAACTCTGGGCAGGTCAAATTCCACCGAGCCCTATTCTCCAAACTTGAGGGGATCGCAAAGGGACCAACGATTATTGCTGGGGACTTCAATCTTCCCCCCAATAGGCGACTAGACTCTTCCTCCTCCACTCATTGCCGCTCGGATATGGGTAACCTGTTCTCAGCTCATCGTCTTCACGATATCTGGCGCTATCTCCATGGGAAGAGAGAGACTACTCTTACATGTCCCCTAGACACAGTACTTACAGCAGGATAGATTTTATCTTAGTGAACGATACACTTTTACCGCAGTGCCTCCGAGCAGATATAGGCCATATTACATGGTCTGACCATGCCCCTGTTTCGTTACACATCTCAGACCCTGCACATATGTCCCCACATAAAACCTGGAAACTTAACGACTATCTTTTAAACTCCCCTGACAATGTTCAACACATCAAGGGACATATCAGCGACTATTTTGCCCAGAATGACACTGGAGACACTAATCCAGAGACTCTCTGGCTGGCGCATAAGGCGTACATCCGTGGAATTTTTATTCAACTGGGTGCGCGAACTAAAAAATTGAGGGAGGAGCGCACAAAGTCCCTCACTACCAAAATTGCATTTTTGGAAACTTCACACAAGCAGACGCCCCTTCCATCAATACTCTCAGAACTATCCAACGCTCGGCATGAACTACGTGGGCTGCTTTTGGCCAAAGTTGAATACAATTTGAAGAGATTCAAAGCAGAGTATTATGGAATGGGTGATCGAGCAGGAACCCTCTTGGCCCGGCGTATTAAAAAAAGACACATTCTTAACAAAATTGACCATCTCGTGGCCCAAAATAAGTCTGTTATCAGGAACCCCATTGCCATTGCTGAGGAATTTCGAAACTATTATCTATCATTATATAATCTAGCGTCCGATGTACAGACACCTCAGCCGTCTCCTGAGCTTATTAACAATTTCCTGGACAAAATTTGTCTCCCTAGAGTGTCTCCCTCTCAAATGGATCAACTGAATGCCCCTTTCTCTCTGAAGGAAATCCAGGCCGTGGCTAGGAATATGAAGCGGGGCTCAGCTCCCGGTCCTGATGGCTTCATGTATTCTTACTACTATTCTTTCATGGAGCCTCTAGCCCCCTACCTCCTGAGGTTGTTTAACTTCTGGCGGGCTGAGGGTCGGATAGCTCCAGAGGGGCTAGAAGCCTTGATATCCACGCTGCCGAAACAAGGAAAGCTCCCCACTTCCCCAGGTAATTTTAGACCTATTGCCCTCCTTAACAGCGATTTAAAAATTTATGCGAAGATGCTAGCCACCCGTCTGATGCAGGTCCTACCACATCTGATAAACCCAGATCAGGTGGGTTTTGTCCCGGCCAGGCAGGCATCTGATGGTACAAGGCGTTTGGTGGATTTACTGGAATTGATGGAAACAGACCGAACCCCCAGTGCGCTCTTGTCTCTAGATGCTGAGAAAGCTTTTGACAGAGTGCACTGGGGGTACTTAGGAGAGGTATTGGCCAGATTCGGTATAGTGGGGGACTTCCAGGCCTCTGTAATGGCCCTCTATTCATCTCCTAACGCGAAAGTAAGAACATCTGGTTTTGTCTCCTCTGGTTTCTCTATTTCGAACGGAACAAGGCAAGGGTGCCCCCTCTCACCATTGATCTTCGCTCTGGCAATGGAGCCTTTGGCGGAGAGGGTGAGACAGGATACCGAGATTGGGGGTCCTCGTGTTGGAACCAGGGAACACAAAATAGGTCTCTATGCCGATGACGTTGTGTTTTTCTGCAAGGACGTCTCGAGGTCTATCCCCCGGATTCTGAGCATCCTCTCTGAGTTTTCGGAAGTTTCGTATTACAGACTGAATTCCGCTAAATCCCTACTTTTTCCTATTAATGTCCCTAAAGATCTGGCTGACCGTTTTCAATCTGAATTGCCATTTGTTTGGTCCCCCTCAGGTTTTCCCTACTTGGGCATTCAGATTACACGAACTGCGGATATTGTACGAGTTAACTACGAAACACTGTATAATGCCATTAAGGGGGGCCTGGGTTCTCACTCCTCACTGAATTTATCTTGGATTGCTAGAATTCAAGTGATCAAGATGACTTACCTCCCTAAAATACTGTATGTCCTTAGGTGTCTCCCCTTCTCATTTCCCCGCCGCTTCTTACAGTCTTTACAGGGACTATTGGGTAATTTTGTATGGGCATCTAAGACACATCGTGTGAGCACCAACATCTTGACACTTCCATCTCGTTTGGGGGGCCTTGGACTTCCTGACATCACCTCCTATTATAACGCCATTCACTTATCTGCGGCTAAAGTTTGGTGGAGGGAGGAATCCCAGTGCCTGTGGCTGCAGATTGAACAACATTTTACCCCCAGACACTCCACAAAACTTTTATTGGAAGCATTGCTCCTTTCGACCAAAAGACACAGCTTACCCTTGTCGTCAATGGCCACACTCACTAATATTTGGACACGACATAATAGGAGCTTGCTATCCTTCCTACATCACGACATTTCAATCCAAGCGGTGGAGATGGCTGTTGGGGATCTCTCTCTTTCCTCGTGGAGAGCACTTGGGGTGGAGAAGCTGAGACAGGTCCGAGATGGGGACAGAGTCAAGGCCTTCTCGGACCTAGCAGATAGATATGGGGTCCCTCGGTCCTCCTTCTTTAGGTACCTCCAATTACGCCATTTCCTTGACTCCATAAAGTTTCCTGTAGTGAGCCTCGTTGACATTGATCAAAGTCTTCAGAGATACTTCAAATCCTCCTCCACCAACGACTCTGGAGTATCTGTTATATACCATGCTTTAGCTGTGGCAAGAGGTAACAAAAAACTTCCCTATATGCTAAAGTGGGAGAAACGACTGTGCTTCTCAACTGATCTTCACCTTTGGCAAAGGGCCGCTACTCATGTTTCGGCCTTCTCTAAGTGCATCAACCACTTTGAACAATTGAAGAAAACTCAGCTGGACTGGTATATTTCCCCGGTCCGCCTTTCTCGCTTCACATCGAGCTCACACACCTCGTTATCTCTCTGTTGGAAGAACTGCAACCAAAGAGGCTCCATTCAACATCAATGGTGGTTTTGCCCGAAACTTCAATGTTTTTGGTCCGGGGTTGGACTGCTACTTTCTGAACTTACTGGGCTTCCAGTAGACTTATTGCCGGAACTGGCTCTGCTGGGAGTGGGGTTGGAAACTTTTCCCCCTGCTCTCCGCCCTTTGATCACGAATATTTTGATCTCCGCACGTACTTGTGTTGCCCGCTACTGGAAGCAGCCTTCAGTACCTACTGTTGAGGACTTGGTAAAGCTGATTAATTCACACCTTCAGCACGAATTCTTTTTGGCACATGATGCCAAGAGGAGATCCAGGGTCTTGAGCTGGTGGGACCCTTGGATCTCTTCCCGTTTTAATAATGTTTCAGTTACCTAGATGCTGAGGTTTTGATCTGCTTCTGTTTAAATGTGCTGTGGCTGAATTGTTATCCCTATTCCCCTCCTCCCTGACCTCCCCTACTCCTCCCCCCCCCCCCCCCCCTTTTACACACCTTTTATTTTTTATTGCCTTAATTGTTGGCTCTTGTTGTTTACTGACCGGCCATGTTGGCCTTGATACAGTAGGCTCTTTGCCTTATTTGTATTGTCGCACAAATTCTTTAATAAAAATTTATTGTTCAAAAAAAAAAAAGAGTCTGTCAAGGGCATGCACAATGGGTTTACAATGGCTGCTAACATGCTGGCTTCCCATCTGTGGGACTTTTCTATAGGCATACATTAGTAAAAGTCAGTTTTAATTACAGTCAATGGCTTCTACTCTTACCAGCCCTTTAGCCTGTCAAAAGTCAATGCAGCCACGGACTCCCATTGAGTCACCCATAGAGACTTCCATTGGGTCTCTCATGAGGTCTCCCATCCAGGCCCTGACCAAGGCCCTGACCAAGGCTCTCACTGCTTAGCTTCAAGAGTCTGTCAAGGGCATGCACAATGGGTTTACAATGGCTGCTGACATGCTGGCTTCTCATCTGTGGGACTTTTCTATAGGCATACATTAGTAAAAGTTAGTTTTAATTACAGTCAATGGCGTCTACTCTACCAGCCCTTTAGCCTGTCAAAAGTCAATGCAGCCACGGACTCCCATTGAGATTCCCATTGGGTCACCCATAGAGACTTCCATTGGGTCTCTCATGAGGTCTCCCATCCAGCCCGTGACCAAGGCTCTCACTGCTTAGTTTCAAGAGTCTGTCAAGGGCATGCACAATGGGTTTACAATGGCTGCTGACATGCTGGCTTCCCATCTGTGGGACTTTTCTATAGGCATACATTAGTAAAAGTTAGTTTTATTTACAGTCAATGGCGTCTACTCTTACCAGCCATTTAGCCTGTCAAAAGTCAATGCAGCCACGGACTCCCATTGAGATTCCCATTGGGTCACCCATAGAGACTTCTATGGGGTCTCTCATGAGTTCTCCCATCCAGCCCGTGACCAAGGCTCTCACTGCTTAGCTTCAAGAGTCTGTTAAGGGCATGCACAATGGGTTTACAATGGCTGCTGACATGCTGGCATCCTATCTGTGGGACTTTTCTATAGGCATACATTAGTAAAAGTCAGTTTTAATTACAGTCAATGGCTTCTACTCTTACCAGCCCTTTAGCCTGTCAAAAGTCAATGCAGCCACGGACTCCCATTGAGTCACCCATAGAGACTTCTATGGGGTCTCTCATGAGGTCTCCCATCCAGCCCCTGACCAAGGCTCTCACTGCTTAGCTTCAAGAGTCTGTCAAGGGCATGCACAATGGGTTTACAAAGGCTGCTGACATGCTGGCTTCCCATCTGTGGGACTTTTCTATAGGCATACATTAGTAAAAGCTTTTTTTAAAAACAGTCAATGGGTTCTACCTTTCCAGCCCTTTTAAAAAAAATTTTCCCCCCCCCCCGATTCCCCTTTGGGGCCCCTGGCCAAAAGGGGTCTTTTATGATTCCCACCCCCCCTACCAAGGCTCACTGCTAGCTTCAAGGCGTCAAGGGTCCAAAAAGGGTTTCATTGGGTCCATGGGGGGCTTTTATTGTACTTTTTAACCCCTTATAAAAAAGTTTTTTTTTTCAATGGCGTCATCTTCCCGCCCAACCCTTTTAAAACCATTTAGCCCCAACCCCCTTGGTCCCCATGAGCTTCCATTGGGCTCCAAGGTTTTCCCCTCCAGGGCCCCGACCAGGCCCCCCCAAGGGTTCCCCTGCTACTTCAAGGGTTTCAAGGGGCCAAAGGGTTTTTCAATGGGGTAATTTTTTCTCGGCTTTCTTACCTTAAAAATTATTTTTTCAGGGAAACCTTTCAAAGCCCCTTTTGGAAAATTTTTTAAGGCCAGCCCCTTAATTCCCCCGGTCCCCAAAGGGCCCTTTTTTTGGTCCCCTCCCCCCTGGGGTTCAGCTTATTTAAAGTCGTAAAACACAATGGTTTAAATGGGCCTACCTTTCCTTTCCCCCGGGGGCTTTTTTTTTGGGAAATTTAAAAATTGTTTTTTTTTTTTTGGGGGGGGTTTTTTCCCCAACCCGCAAAAGGGGGGAATTTGGGGGGGCCCCATTTGGTTCCCTTGGGGGGCCCCGACTTGGGGGTTTTTGGGGTTCCCCCCCCCCAAAAATTACGCTTGCTCCCAAATTTTAAAAAAAAAACCCGGGTTTGGTTCTGGGGCCCCCCTTTTTTGGGGTTTTTTATAGGCTCATTTGTAAAACCTTTTTTTTTCAAGGCTTTAACCCTTCCATTTGCCTGTCAAAATCTGCAACGGGGACTTTAGCACCCCAAAAATTAGGGGGTTATTTTCCCCCTGCCCCTTACCAGGCCCCCTTCCCCATTAAGACCCGGCAAAGCAAAATGGTTTTCAAAGGGGGCTCTCTGGGTTTTCCCTGCTTTTTTTAAAGGGTTTTGTAAAAATTTTTTAAACAGCAATTGGTTTTTCGTTTACCTGTTTAAAAACTGACCCAAACCCAAAAATTTGGGTTTTAAAAAGGGGAAAATTTTTGGGGTTTTTCAAGGTTTTATAGCCCGGGGCCCCCCTTTTTCTTCCAGAGCTTCAAGGGGTCCAAAGGGTTTCCAAACCCCTGCGGCTTCCCTTTGGGATTTTCAAGGGGGACATTTAAAAATTTTTAATTCAGCTTCTTTTTTTAACCCCCTTGGGAAAAGTTTTTTTTTTTTTTTTTTTTTTTTTTTTTTTTTTTTTTTTTTTTTTTTTTTTTTTTTTTTTTTTTTTTTTTTTTTTTTTTTTTTTTTTTTTTTTTTTTTTTTTTTTTTTTTTTTTTTTTTTTTTTTTTTTTTTTTTTTTTTTTTTTTTTTTTTTTTTTTTTTTTTTTTTTTTTTTTTTTTTTTTTTTTTTTTTTTTTTTTTTTTTTTTTTTTTTTTTTTTTTTTTTTTTTTTTTTTTTTTTTTTTTTTTTTTTTTTTTTTTTTTTTTTTTTTTTTTTTTTTTTTTTTTTTTTTTTTTTTTTTTTTTTTTTTTTTTTTTTTTTTTTTTTTTTTTTTTTTTTTTTTTTTTTTTTTTTTTTTTTTTTTTTTTTTTTTTTTTTTTTTTTTTTTTTTTTTTTTTTTTTTTTTTTTTTTTTTTTTTTTTTTTTTTTTTTTTTTTTTTTTTTTTTTTTTTTTTTTTTTTTTTTTTTTTTTTTTTTTTTTTTTTTTTTTTTTTTTTTTTTTTTTTTTTTTTTTTTTTTTTTTTTTTTTTTTTTTTTTTTTTTTTTTTTTTTTTTTTTTTTTTTTTTTTTTTTTTTTTTTTTTTTTTTTTTTTTTTTTTTTTTTTTTTTTTTTTTTTTTTTTTTTTTTTTTTTTTTTTTTTTTTTTTTTTTTTTTTTTTTTTTTAGTTTTAATTACAGTCAATGGGGTCTACTCTTACCAGCCCTTTAGCCTGTCAAAAGTCAATGCAGCCACGGACTCCATTCAGATTCCCATTGAGTCACCCATAGAGACTTCCATTGGGTCTCTCATGAGGTCTCCCATCCAGGCCCTACCAAGGCCCTGACCAAGACTCTCACTGCTTAGCTTCAAGAGTCTGTCAAGGGCATGCACAATGGGTTTACAATGGCTGCTGACATGTGGCTTCTCATCTGTGGGACTTTTCTATAGGCATACATTAGTAAAAGTTAGTTTTTAATTACAGTCAATGGCTCTACTCTTACCAGCCCTTTAGCCTGTCAAAAGTCAATGCAGCCACGGACTCCCATTGAGATTCCCATTGGGTCACCCATAGAGACTTCTATGGGTCTCTCATGAGGTCTCCCATTCAGCCCCTGACCAAGGCTCTCACTGCTTAGCTTCAAGAGTCTGTCAAGGGCATGCACAATGGGTTTACAATGGCTGCTGACATGCTGGTTTCCCATCTGTGGGACATTTCTATAGGCATACATTAGTAAAAGTTAGTTTTAATTACAAGTCAATGGTTCTACTCTTACCAGCCCTTTAGCCTGTCAAAAGTCAATGCAGCCATGGACTCCCATTGCGAGTCACCCATAGAGACTTCTATGGGGTCTCTCATGAGGTCTCCCATCCAGCCCCTGACCAAGGCTCTCACTTGCTTAGCTTCAAGAGTCTGTCAAGGGCATGCACAATGGGTTTACAATGGCTGCTGACATGCTGGCTTCCCATCTGGTGGAACTTTTCTATAGGCATACATTAGTAAAAGTTAGTTTTAATTACAGTCAATGGCGTCTACTCTTACCAGCCCTTTAGCCTGTCAAAAGTCAATGCAGCCATGGACTCCCATTAGATTCCCATTGAGTCACCCATAGAGACTTCCATTGGGTCTCTCATGAGGTCTCCCATCCAGCCCTGACCAAGCTCTCACTGCTTAGCTTCAAGAGTCTGTCAAGGGCATGCACAATGGGTTTACAATGGCTGCTGACATGCTGGCTTCCCATCTGTTTGGGGCTTTTCTATAGGAAAACATTAGTAAAAGTTAGTTTTTAAATTTCAGTCAATTGCGTCTACTCTTTTTCCAGCCCCTTTTGCCCGTCAAAAATTTAATGCAGCCCCCGGGCTCCCCTTGAGATTCCCATTTGGGGCACCCAAAGAGACTTCAGGGGGCTCTCATGAGGTCCCCCCACCCCGCCCCTGACCAAGGCTCTAAAAGCTTTTGCTTCAAAAATCTGTCAAGGGGATGACAATTTGGGGTTTTCAATGGCTTGGCCTGGTGGCTTTCCCAAACGTGGGACTTTTTTATAGGCATTTCATTTGTAAAAGTTAGTTTTTAAATTTGTCAATTTTGGGCCTTTTTCCCCTTTCCAGCCCCTTTTGCCTGTCAAAAGTCAATGCAAACCACGGACTCCCATTTAGATTCCCCTTGGGGCACCCCTAGAGGGCTTCCATTGGGGGGGTTTATGGGGTCTCCCATTCCCCCCTGACCGGGGTTCAGTTTTTTTTCAAGATTTTGTCAAGGGCATGCACAAAGGGTTTTTTTAAAGGCTGGGTGACATGCTGGCTTCCCATCTGTTGGGGCATTTCTATAGGCATACATTGGTTTAAAAAAAGTTTTTAAATTTAAATCAATGGGGGCTAAAAATTACCAGCCCTTTAGCCTGTCAAAAGTCAATGCAGCCAGGAAAACCCATTGAGTCCCCCCATAGAAAACTTCTATGGGGTCTCTCCCTGAGGTCTCCCATTTCCCGGGCCCCGACCCCAAAGGGTTCATGCTTGCTTTTTTGAGTCTGTCAAGGGCATTTCACAATGGGTTTACAATGGCTGCTGACATGCTGGTTCCCCCTCTTGGAAATTTTTTATAGGCATACATTTGTAAAAGTTAGTTTTAATTTTCAGTCAATGGCGTTTTTCTCCCCTTTCCACCCCTTTTGCCTGTCAAAAGTCAAGGGAGCCGGGCTCCCATTAGATTCCCATTTAGTCACCCATAGAGGGCTTCCTTGGGTCTCTTTTTTTAGGGCTCCCAAACCGGCCCCGGGCCAAGGCTCTCACTGCTTAGCTTCAAGAGTCTGTCAAGGGCATGCACAAAAGGGTTTACAATGGCTGCTGACATGCTGGCTTCCCATCTGTGGACTTTTCTATAGGCATAAAATTAGTAAAAGTTTGTTTTAATTACAGTAATGGCTCTACTCTTTCCAGCCCTTTAGCCTGTCAAAAGTCAATGCAGCCACGGACTCCATTGAGATTCCCATATGGGTCACCCATAGAGACTTTATTTGGGCTCTCATGAGGTTCCCCTCCAGCCCTGACCAAAAGGGCCCCACCTTAATTCAAAGAGTCTGTCAAGGGCATGCACAAGGGTTTACAATGGCTGCGCAGCGGCTCCCATCTGTGGGGCTTTTTTAAAGGGATACATTAGTAAAAAAATTTAGTTTTTTTACATCAATGGGGGTCTACTCTTACCACCTTTTGCCGTCAAAAGTCAATGCAGCACGGGTCCCCTTGAATTCCCTGGGTCACCCATAAGGGGCTTCTATGGGGTTCTCATGAGGTCTCCCATCCAGCCCCCGACCCAAGGCCCCCACGCTTAGCTTCAAAAAGTCGTTAAGGGAAAGCACAATGGTTTCAATGGCTTCACATGCTGGCTCCCCTCTGTGGACTTTTTTATAGGGATACATTAGTAAAAGAAATTTTAATTACAGTCAAAGGGTTTTTACTCTTTCCCGCCCCTTTAGCCTGTCAAAAGTCAATGCGCCAACGGGTCCCATTGGTCACCCAAGAGACTTTTATGGGGGCTTCATGAGGTCTCCCATCCCCCCCTGACCCAAGGCTCTACTGCTTTTGCTTCAGAGTCTGCAAGGGGATGAAAGGGTTTACAAAAACTGCTGACATGCTGGCTTCCCCTCTGTGGGACTTTTTTATAGGCTACATTTAAAAATTAGTTTTTAATTCAGTCAATTGGGGGTCTATTTTTCCAGCCCTTTTGCCTTTAAAAATCAATCAGCCACGGACTCCCATTGGATTCCCCCGGGCACCCTAAGATTATGGGGGTTTCCCCCCCCCCCCCCCCCCCCCCCCCCCCCCCCCCCCCCCCCCCCCCCCCCCCCCCCCCCCCCCCCCCCCCCCCCCCCCCCCCCCCCCCCCCCCCCCCCCCCCCCCCCCCCCCCCCCCCCCCCCCCCCCCCCCCCCCCCCCCCCCCCCCCCCCCCCCCCCCCCCCCCCCCCCCCCCCCCCCCCCCCCCCCCCCCCCCCCCCCCCCCCCCCCCCCCCCCCCCCCCCCCCCCCCCCCCCCCCCCCCCCCCCCCCCCCCCCCCCCCCCCCCCCCCCCCCCCCCCCCCCCCCCCCCCCCCCCCCCCCCCCCCCCCCCCCCCCCCCCCCCCCCCCCCCCCCCCCCCCCCCCCCCCCCCCCCCCCCCCCCCCCCCCCCCCCCCCCCCCCCCCCCCCCCCCCCCCCCCCCCCCCCCCCCCCCCCCCCCCCCCCCCCCCCCCCCCCCCCCCCCCCCCCCCCCCCCCCCCCCCCCCCCCCCCCCCCCCCCCCCCCCCCCCCCCCCCCCCCCCCCCCCCCCCCCCCCCCCCCCCCCCCCCCCCCCCCCCCCCCCCCCCCCCCCCCCCCCCCCCCCCCCCCCCCCCCCCCCCCCCCCCCCCCCCCCCCCCCCCCCCCCCCCCCCCCCCCCCCCCCCCCCCCCCCCCCCCCCCCCCCCCCCCCCCCCCCCCCCCCCCCCCCCCCCCCCCCCCCCCCCCCCCCCCCCCCCCCCCCCCCCCCCCCCCCCCCCCCCCCCCCCCCCCCCCCCCCCCCCCCCCCCCCCCCCCCCCCCCCCCCCCCCCCCCCCCCCCCCCCCCCCCCCCCCCCCCCCCCCCCCCCCCCCCCCCCCCCCCCCCCCCCCCCCCCCCCCCCCCCCCCCCCCGGGGGGGGGGGGGGGGGGGGGGGGGGGGGGGGGGGGGGGGGGGGGGGGGGGGGGGGGGGGGGGGGGGGGGGGGGGGGGGGGGGGGGGGGGGGGGGGGGGGGGGGGGGGGGGGGGGGGGGGGGGGGGGGGGGGGGGGGGGGGGGGGGGGGGGGGGGGGGGGGGGGGGGGGGGGGGGGGGGGGGGGGGGGGGGGGGGGGGGGGGGGGGGGGGGGGGGGGGGGGGGGGGGGGGGGGGGGGGGGGGGGGGGGGGGGGGGGGGGGGGGGGGGGGGGGGGGGGGGGGGGGGGGGGGGGGGGGGGGGGGGGGGGGGGGGGGGGGGGGGGGGGGGGGGGGGGGGGGGGGGGGGGGGGGGGGGGGGGGGGGGGGGGGGGGGGGGGGGGGGGGGGGGGGGGGGGGGGGGGGGGGGGGGGGGGGGGGGGGGGGGGGGGGGGGGGGGGGGGGGGGGGGGGGGGGGGGGGGGGGGGGGGGGGGGGGGGGGGGGGGGGGGGGGGGGGGGGGGGGGGGGGGGGGGGGGGGGGGGGGGGGGGGGGGGGGGGGGGGGGGGGGGGGGGGGGGGGGGGGGGGGGGGGGGGGGGGGGGGGGGGGGGGGGGGGGGGGGGGGGGGGGGGGGGGGGGGGGGGGGGGGGGGGGGGGGGGGGGGGGGGGGGGGGACCCCTTGAGACCCTTTCTATGGGGTCTCTCATGAGGTCTCCCCCCCAGCCCCTGACCAAGGCTCTCACTGCTTTGCTTCAAGAGTCCCCGCAAGGGCATGCACAAGGGTTTACAAAGGCTGCTGAACAACTGGCTTCCCCTCTGGGGACTTTTCTATAGGCATACATTATAAAAGTTATTTTAAATTTCAGTCAATTGCGTCTCCTTACCCGCCCTTTAGCCTTTTAAAAGTCAAGCAGCCCCGGACTCCCCCTTGAAAACCCCTTGGGTCACCCATAGAGACTTCTATGGGGTCTCTCATGAGGTTCCCATCCAGGGCCCCGGCAAGGCTCTCACTGCTTAGCTTCAAGATCTGCAAGGGCAAACACAATGGGGTTCAATGGCTGCTGACACTGGCTTCCCATCTGGGGACTTTTTCATAGGGATACATTTGTAAAATTATTTTTAATTACAGTCCCCAAAGCGTCACCTTACCACCCTTTAGCCGTCAAAAGTCAATGCAGCCATGGACTCCCATGAGATTCCCATTTTAGTCACCCATAGAGACTTCCATTGGGTCTTTCAAGAGTCTCCCATCCAGGGCCCCGACCAAGGCTCCACGCTTTGCTTCAAGAGCGTCAAGGGCATGACAGGGGGTTTACAAGGCGCTGAAATGCGGCTTCCCCTTGGGGACTTTTCTAAGGCATCATTTAAAAAATTTTTTTTAAATTTCAGTCAATGGCTTCTACTCTTACCACCCTTGGGGCCTTTTAAAAGTCAATTTCAACCACGGGCTCCCATTGAGATTCCCCCTTGGGTCACCCAAGAGACTTCTATGGGGTCTCTAGGGTTACCAGCCCGTGACCAGGGCTCTCACTGCTTTGCTTCAAGGTCGCAAAAGGGGATGCACAATGGGTTTACAATGGCTGCTGACAAGCGGCTTCCCATCTTGGGAATTTTCTATACATACATTAGAAAAGTCAGTTTTAAAACATCAATGGCTTTTACTTTACCAGCCCTTTGGCCTGTCAAAAAATCAATCCACCACAGACCCCATTTAGATTTTCCCCTTGGTCACCCATGGGACTTCTATGGGTCTTCCCCTGAGGTCTCTCATCCAGCCCGTACCAAGGCTCTACTCAACTTCAAAGGGCTGTCAAGGGGATGCACAATGGGGTTTTAAAAATGGCTGCTGACATCTGGCTTCCCTCTGTGGGGCTTTTGTATAGGCATAAATTATTAAAAGTCATTTTTTAATTACAGTCAATGGATTCTTTCCTACCAGCCCTTTACCTTCAAAAGTCAATGCCGCCATGGACCCCCTTCAATTCCCCTTGAGTCACCCATAGAGACTTCCATTGGTCCTTTATGAGGCTCCCCCCAGCCCTGCCAAGGCTCTCCTGCTTACTTTAAGAGTCTGTCAAGGCATGCACAATGGGTTTACAATGGGGTGCTGCCATGCTGGCTTTTCATCTTGGGACTTTTCTATAGGCTACATTTTAAAGTTAGTTTTAATTACAGTAAAGGGGTCTACTCTTACCAGCCCTTTTTGCTGTCAAAATTTTATGGCCCCACCCCTTTTGGGTTTCCCCTTGGGTCACCCATAGAGACTTCTATGGGGTCTCTCATGAGGTCTCCCACCCGGGCCCCCGACCAAGGCCACCTTGCTTCAAGATTTGTCAAGGGCATGCACAATGGTTTTTTCAATGGCTGTGCATGGTGGCTTCCCATCTGTGGGAAATTTTTTAAGGCATACATTAGTAAAAGTTTTTTTAATTTTCAGTCAATGGCTTCTACTCTTACCAGCCCTTTACCCCGTCAAAGTCATTTTCAGCCAGGAAATCCCCTTTAGTCACCCATAGAGCTTTTCCCTTGGGTCCTCATGAGGTCTCCCCTCCAGGAAAAACCCTGACCAAGGCTTCCACTCTTGCTTTTAAGAGTCGTCAAGGGGATGCACAATGGGGTTTACAATGGCTGCTGACATGCTGGCTTCCATCGTGGGACTTTCTATAGGCAACATTAGTAAAATAGTTTTAAAATTTCAGTAATGGCTCTACTCTACCAGCCCTTTACCTTCAAAAGTCAATCAGCCAGGGCTCCCCCCTTGAATTCCCCATTGGGTCACCCAAAAACTTCCATTGGGCTCTCATAGGGCCCCCCATCCAGGGCCCTGACCAAGGCTCTCACTCTTAGTTTTTAAATCTGCAAAGGGCACACAATGGGGGTTACAATGGCGCTGACTGCTGGGTTTCCCCTCTGTGGACTTTTCTATAGGGATACATTGAAAAAATTAGTTTTAGTTACAGTCAATGGCGCACTCTTACCAGCCCTTTAGCCCGGGCAAAAGTCAATGCGCCACGGATCCCCTTGATTTCCCCCTTTGGGGCACCCCTAAGACTTTTTAGGGGGGCCTCATGAGGGCTCCCACCCGCCCTGACCAAGGCTCTCACGCTTAGCTTCAAGAGTCGTTAAGGGAAAGCACATGGGTTTACAATGGCTGGGTGACATGCGGTCCCATCTGGGGGGGGCTTTTTTTATAGGCAACATTAGTAAAAGGTTTTAATTAATCATGGTTCTACTCTTACCCGCCCTTTAGCCGTCAAAAGTCAATGCAGCCAAGGACTCCCATTGAGTCACCCATAGAGAACTTCATGGGGGCCTCATGAGGTCTCCCATCCCAGCCCCTGACCAAGGGTCTTTACTGCTTTTGCTTCAAGAGTCTGTCAAAGGGGATGCACAATGGGTTTTAAAAGGCTGCTGAAACTGCTTCCCACTGGGGATTTTTTTATTGGCATACATTGTAAAAATTATTTTAATTACAGTCAATTGCGTCTACCTTTCCAGCCCTTTAGCCTGTCAAAAGTCAAAGCAGCCACGATCCCATTGAGATTCCCTTGGGTCACCCATAGAGACTTCATGGGGTCTCTCAGAGGTCTCCCACCCCGCCCCTGACCAAGGCTCTCATGCTTTGCTTTAAATCTGTCAAGGCATGCACAATGGGTTTACAATGGGTGCTGGCAGGGGGCTTCCCATCTGGGACTTTTCTATAGCATACATTAGTAAAATTAGTTTTTAATTAGTCCCAATTTTTCCTCTCTTACCAGCCCTTTAAAACCTTCAAAGTCAAAAGCAGCCCCGGACCCCATTGAGATTCCCCTTGGTCACCCCTAAGAAATTCATGGGGGCTCTCTGAGGTCCCCATTCAGCCCGACCAAGGCCTCACTGCTTAGTTTTAAGAGTCGTCAAGGGTGCACAATGGGTTTACAATGGCTCTGAAATGCTGGGTTCCCATCTGTG
>JARQOC010001333.1:0-43492 GCA_033576535.1 Allobates femoralis
CGTGTAGAAATGCCCATTCCCGGTGGTTAAGGCCTCAGGTGCTGACACCCGACCGGTGACGGCCCAGGGGCCCGCACGGGGTGCGGAGCCCCCGCTCCTCTCCAAGTTCTGTGTTCTAGGCTCTAGATCCTTGGCTCGACTTTTCTCCAACTCTCTAGATTACTGTGTGTTCTATTTCACTACCCTAACACTCCACCCACCAGGACCTATGATTGGTCCCCTGTTCTAGGTGTTGTATGTTGGGTTGGATCTCAGAGTTAACTATTGCACTGCTTTGTCTAGAGAATATTGCGGCTGCAATACTCCCTTGTGACGCACTCGTTGCGGGGCGCCACACTCCCCCTTGGTTAAATCAGCTTGTCCCCAAGCGTCAAACTACTCACATTACAGAGGTTTTTACATTTTTATACATATATGACACACTTTTATTAGCATAGAAAAACAGGTAAAGAAATGCTTTGGTGTTATAAGCAAAGAAACAGGTAATCACTTTGTGCGGACCCGCGGGCGGTCGGCTGTACTTTAACTAGAGTCCAGGCTGTAGCCGCAAGATCACACAGTCAATGATTAACGGTAACAGAGTCATTGATGAAGTTCAAGTTTTAAAGTCACTGGCTCTGAGAACGATGGCGCACCCGGATAGCGAACCACCCATCTGCACAAGCATAGCGCTCGTAGGTGATAATATCGCCCCGGTATAGGTCGCGATCGGGATGTCCTCTTGGCAAGTTTGACTCAACGTCCCGGCGCCCCACAAACACCTCCTCATTCAAACCCACCTCCCAAGCGAACCCCCACCCGGTATTTAAGTTAAAGGTGGAAATTCTACCTTCACGGCGGAGTTCATCAGGCAGCGGCGGCTGGCGGCGAGCCTCGGCACGGGTCTCCATGTTGGCGCGTTCTCGGGCTTGCCACTCCTCTCGTCGTCTCTGGCGTACATCTCCGTCGTTACGGCTCGGGGTGTAAAGATGAGTAATGGAGCTGGTGGTTTGGCGGGAAGCTTGAACTTGGCGGGCTGTCTGTATCGGAACCCGGTGGAACGGCACAGGGGAAGGTGTCGGCAGTGCACCCGACCAGTGTACCCGAGCTGTGTGCCCGGAAGGAAGTTCTTTGTTGTCTCCCCAAGCGAACCCGGTGTCGAAATCCTCAGCGGTGCTGTGGGTCTCGTCGTCATCCTCTCCGACCTCTTCCTCGATGACCACATCAGGCTGCTCGATGATGAAAGACGTTAAAGCTTGTTCCGTTGTACAACGGGGCGGTGGTGCTGTGGATCCTTCCGTAGGGACGTCCTGCAGGGCTTCCAGGCTGCCTGCCTCTTCATCTGTTTCCGCAGGTAAAGGTGTTTCAATCCCGGTTACCCGGTAGGCCTCGGCAATGGCAAGGGAAGCCTCCGGTACGGGGATAAAACAGGCGACTGTCTCTGTAGTGGTGAAACATGTCGCGGGTTCCTCAGTGGGAACCTGGTAGAGATCTAATTCTTCCATGGAGCGTGTTATGAGCTCCGGCTCAAGAACGGAATCGGTTGCGATGTTGGTCGCTGGAACGGGTCGAGTTGCGGCCTCCACCGGAATGACACAGTCTATTGGCTCAGGTGACGGAGCAGGACAGGTGGTAGGCGAGGGTGAGGCGGTCGAGAAGCTGGTGACGTCGTCGGGGCTTGGAGAAGCTGTACCCGGTCGGCTCTGCTGCATCGCATGGTGTAGTCGTCTGCCTAGGGTCGCGCTCCAGCTACGGATCGTCCATTCCACTGTCTCTAGTAACCGCACCCGGAGGTCTTGTAGAGCCTCTAGCCAGAAGTCGGGGCTGCCATCTATGGTAAGGGCAGGATCCGGACCCGGTTGGCTCATGGCTGCTCTGGCCTCCGCCTCGACCTCCCGCATCAGGTCTTGGAGTCTCATGCTGGCCATTCTTCTTTGGAGGGAAACCACACCCGATCAACCGGTAAGACGTTCTGGTTGAGCTGGTCAAGAATTCCGTCTGTGTGTCTATGTATGACACTCCCATCTCCTCTGGGCTTTTGTAGTCCAATCGTGGGAAAAGTCTTTGGGGTCCGCCCCCATGGTTGACTCGAGCAATCAGGGCGGACAAAGAGTTTGGCGCCTTTTGTCTTTAGCCCTCCCACAGTGAGGGGGGGGTTGACTCACTCCTGGGCTTCACGTGGCGGCTTCTTGTGGCGGGAGCGCCATCTTGGGCGCCATCTTGACCCAATGGTGTAAAGGCGGGAAAGTTCTTTTAGGGACGAACAAAGTCCAATTGTAGACAATAAAGTCCAGTTTAAGCACAATATACCCGTTGGGTAACGGGCCTGCTCGTATCCTGTTCGTGACGCCATTTTCTGACGCACACCAGGGGCCAGGGTTACTCCCGGTTTAGACAGGCGATTCTTCTCCTTCCTTGTCACGGGTGGACCGCGCCTGCCGGTAGTGGGGCCCGGTGTAGTGCAGATCAAAATTGAGGACGTCTTACGGGAACAGATTAAAGGGGGGTTTAATTTGTTTTCTTCGTGACGCCACCTATGAGTAGATTCGGTAAGGGCTACCGACGCTGCAGAACCTCCCGGGTGATGGACAGCAGCAAGATGTTACGCTCCCCACAGGCTGAGCGGTGATCCCCGGGGGCTGGAGCTGCTCAAGATGTTGTGCGGCAGCTGCGGTTACCTTTAGTTAATGACGGACAGTTCATAAGGAGACACGGACACAGATAGTCTCTGCAACGGTTCTTTACTGTAACCAGCAGGCAGTACATGGCTTACAGTGGTTGAGTAGAAGACCGGGTGGACTCAGCAGTGATAGTGCTCCTCAGAGATCCGCAGTGTACCTCCTTTCTACCTCCTTAGCTTCTCTTGCCAGCGTCGCCCAGGAATACCAGATCGGGTACGGGGAGGCTGCTTCAATGCCCTATCCATGATGTACGTTCTGGATTCTTTGGGGAGCCTTGGGTCCCTCAGTGGGTACACCGCTGGTTAGACGACTGGAAACTGGCTGGTGGTGGGGTGCTCCTATAAAGCTGCTCCTCCACGGGGCTGGTTCGCGTGGCAGAGGTGAACTGCTGCCAGCTTCGGTACCAGTGAACCGGCTGTGAGTTGTGGGCACGGGAGTCTTTTGGGAACCCGTGTAGAAATGCCCATTCCCGGTGGTTAAGGCCTCAGGTGCTGACACCCGACCGGTGACGGCCCAGGGGCCCGCACGGGGTGCGGAGCCCCCGCTCCTCTCCAAGTTCTGTGTTCTAGGCTCTAGATCCTTGGCTCGACTTTTCTCCAACTCTCTAGATTACTGTGTGTTCTATTTCACTACCCTAACACTCCACCCACCAGGACCTATGATTGGTCCCCTGTTCTAGGTGTTGTATGTTGGGTTGGATCTCAGAGTTAACTATTGCACTGCTTTGTCTAGAGAATATTGCGGCTGCAATACTCCCTTGTGACGCACTCGTTGCGGGGCGCCACACTAACACTTTGCTATTCTTTGGGGTCTTATTTTTAACTTTCTAATTAATTATTTTCCTCACTTTGTTCTGGCAAAGTCTAATAGTTTTTTTTTTTGCAGATTTTTCATGTTATTACTGAATTATTATGATGATTTATTTATTTTTTCTGATTGAGTTAATTTTCCTAGTCATTTCTAATTTTATATTTGTCTGATATACAGCTATTGGTTTTACTTGTCTCTTTATTTAATTTCATATTTTTATATGCTTATTTTTCTATTTTTCTACACATCTGTATATTATAATACAATACAAGTTAATACACATGTATCTCCTTTGCTTACCCCTTTTGTGGCTCTGGGTGATTCCTCCCTCACCGTGATGTCTTGATGTGTTCATTTCTTCTGTCTTTTGATTCTAAGTCCATGCGCATGCATTGTTGGTTCTTTTCCCACGGTGTGAACTCTTGTTACCCCCTCGGAGGATGCGCACTCCTTATTTTCCCACAGCAGTGACCCCTAGTTAGCAGCACAAATTTTCTATGCTACTATTCATAGCAGTCTTCCGTAACACATTTCACACTACTTTTTTCAACATTATTTTCATAAAAAATTATTGTAGCACACATTATTATCCGCACACATCTATTTAGATAATCGCCTCGTGGTTTCTGCTTCCGTCCAGATGTCTGCCTATCCCACAATCGACCTTGCTGACTGGAATTACGCTGGATGCCATATTGGATCTCCTGTGTAATGGATCTCCTAATATAGCGATTGCAGCATTCCCGGCCAACACTCCCGCTGCACCCACCTTCACCGCCGACTGCAACCCGGTACACGCTCCTCCCCACCCGCTCCCAGCAGCCCGGTCTCCTCCGCCACCTCTGCCAGTCCCCAGCACTCCGCAGCCCGATCGCCATCTCCACCAGCAGCCCCAAGCCACCCACAGCCTGCAGTCCACTGTCACCCCACACTCTTCGAACTCACCTCTCTCTTGACTTACAGGACCTGATGTGATGTGACAGTCAAGTAATCAGGTACATATTATTGATCACATGACTATGACATCACCTCAGGTCCTGCAGTTCCAGGTACAGGGAGACACAAAGAGGTGGGGGTAGACACAGGGAGATGGGGGCAGACACAGGGTGTAAGGGAGAAGAAACAAAGAGGTGGGGGCAGACACAGGGATGTGTGGAACACACCTAAAGAGGTGGGGGCAGACACAGGGAGATGGGCGGCAGACACAAAGAGGTGGGAGGTTGACACGGGGAGATAGGGGAGCAGATACAAGGAGGTGGAGAGCAGAAAGAAAGAGGTGAAGGGAAGGCACATGGAGATCGGGGACAGTCACAAAGCAGTGGGGGTAGACACAGGGAGATAGGGGCAGACAAAGGGAGGTGGGGATCAGAAACAAAGAGGTGGAGGGCAGACAAAGGGAGATGGGTAGACACAAAGAGGTGGGGGCCAAACACAAAGAGGTGGGGGGCACACACAGGGAGATTGGGGCAGACACAAAGAGGTGTGAGGCAGACACAATGAGATCTGGGAAGACACAAAGAGGTGTGAGGCAGAGACAAGGAGAAGGGGGCAGACACAAAGAGGTGGTGGACAGATACAGGGAGATGGGGCAGACACAAAGAGGTGGGGGGCAGATACATGGAGATGGGGCAAACACAAAGAGGTGGGGGTAGACAAAAAAAGGTGGGGGCAGACACAGAGAGATGGGGGCAGACAAAAAGAGGTGGGGTAGACACAAAGAGAAGGAGTGCAGTCACAGGGAGATCGGGGTCAGACACAAAGAGGTGGGGGTCAGACACAAGGAGATGGGGGGCAGACACAGGGAGACAGGGGAAGGTAGGGGGCAGATGCAGGGAGGCACAGATAGACACAGAGAGGTGGGAGCAGACAGAGAATCACTGAGAGGTGAAGGGAAGACGCAGGGAGGCAAAGGGAGGTGAGGGCAGAAACAAGGGGGCACAGGGAGGTAGAGGTTTAATGCAGGGAAGTACTGAGAGGTGGGGGTCAGAAACAAGGAGGCAATGAGAGGTGGGGTGAAGACACAGGAAGGCAACAGGAGGTGAGGGGCAGACACAGGAAAGCACAGAGAGGTGGTGGCGAATGCAGGAAAGGACAGGGAGGTGAGGAGACACACATAGGGAAAAAAAGGAAAGTGGGGCCTCACACAGAGAGATGAAGGGTAACACACAGGGGGCACAGGGAGACACAGGGAGGCGGGGGGACACACGCATGGAGGGACAGAGGAGAGACTGCATAGGAGAAAGAGATGGCCGCCACCCCCAGGACCACCCTACATTTAGTTATTTAGTTCCTTTAATAAATGTAGATCTAATGATTTCCTATATTATATTTCTATATATATATCTATTATATAATTGCCGTAGCTGACGTCCGTCTGACCGGCGCTACTTCCTGTTGCTTTGTTCGCGTAGCTCGGAACTTTCTCCAGGACTTTGTCCGGGAGTCGCGAAGCAATGGCCGCAAAGCGGCCATTGCGAGCAGTAAACGTATACCACCACCACCACCACCATGCGAGTCATCACACATGGCATTTTTACATAAGACATCACATAGTAACATGAACACAGTCAGTCCCAAGGTCAGCTGTGACCACCTAGCCCTTGGACACTGCCTGGCATGCACACATCAGGTGCACTAGCATGGAGCTGCCAGGCTCCCATCACTTACCCACTGGGGACGGATCACTTCCAGCCCCTCCTCACATAGCAGTGCTCTGAACTTCTGAATCCCATCGTCCTCTCCTCCCTCAGACACCTGGCAGGTTCCTATCCAGCCTACTCACTCACAGCTGCAACCCAGTGAGTCAATCAGCACATCTTCACTCACACACAGACCTGACATGTGATTAACCCCCTGTGCACCATTCAGGTTTAGCCCAGCAAAGCACTCATCCCCACAGGTTCAGCCGCTCATTAGGCTCATGAATGTATTGGATCTTCAGCACTCACACTCAGCTGTTTTACTCAGCTCATGAAAACCCTTCAGCTGTTAACCCCCTGTACATCGGACAGGTTTCACACACCACACACAATCAGGAAAACCGGCCCATGTGAACACAGACCTGCATTGATAACCCGTGTGATGCACCCGGCCAGGGGCCACATCACCACACTTCACTTTCTCCGCACAGCAAAGCACTCATCCCCACAGGTTCAGCCGCTCATTAGGCTCATAAATGTATCGGATCTTCAGCACTCACACTCAGCTCTTTTACTCAGCTCATGAAAACCCTTCAGCTGTTAACCCCCTGTACATCGGACAGGTTTCACACACCACACACAATCAGGAAAACTGGCCCATGTGAACACAGACCTGCATTGATAACCCGTGTGATGCACCTGGCCAGGGGCCACATCACCACACCTCACTTTCTCCGCACAGCAAAGCACTCATCCCCACAGGTTCAGCCGCTCATTAGGCTCATGAATGTATCGGATCTTCAGCACTCACACTCAGCTCTTTTACTCAGCTCATGAAAACCCTTCAGCTGTTAACCCCCTGTACATCGGACAGGTTTCACACACCACACACAATCAGGAAAACCGGCTTATGTGAACACAGACCTGCATTGATAACCCGTGTGATGCACCCGGCCAGGGGCCACATCACCACACCTCACTTTCTCCGCACAGCAAAGCACTCATCCCCACAGGTTCAGCCGCTCATTAGGCTCATGAATGTATCGGATCTTCAGCACTCACACTCAGCTCTTTTACTCAGCTCATGAAAACCCTTCAGCTGTTAACCCCCTGTACATCGGACAGGTTTCACACACCACACACAATCAGGAAACCGGCCCATGTGAACACAGAACTGCATTGATAACCCGTGTGATGCACCCGGTCAGGGGCCACATCACCACACCTCACTTTCTCCGCACTTCACTCACTTTCTCCGCACACATACACACACACACATACTCCGCTATACTTACTACCGGCCCTGCATCACCGACATGTCGCCACCCCCGAACTACTCGATCAACTATTGCGTCCAAAAAGTCTCGCCAAACTTCCCGGACGCCATATTGGATCCAGTCGTCCGCGGGCGCCGACATGTCAACTCAGGATCCAGCCGGCAGGGAAGACGTAGGGTCGGTGCTAACTATAGCGAAGTGTCTGTGTGTGTGTGTGTGTGTGTGTATGTATGTATGTGTGTGCTGACCACTCTGCCCACAGCGCTGCACTCAGCACTCTGCCCACGCCACTGTGCTTACCAATCTCACCGCACTCACTGCTAACCACTGAGCCACCGCACTCACTGCTAACCACTGAGCCACCGCACTCGCTGCTAACCACTGAGCCACCGCACTCACTGCTAACCACTGAGCCACCCCACTCACTGCTAACCACTGAGCCACCTGTATACACACAATTCATTTCACCCCACTCCCCTAACTATTAGTAAATATACTATATATGGATTCTAGACTACCCGATTCTTTCGAATCGGCCCGCCATCTATATATATATATGTGATTATATAGGAATTATCAGTATTATGTATGTGATTATGTATAAATTAGTGAGTCGCGCCTATTCTGCAAGGACTCGCAACGGCCGCTTGGCGGCCATTGCGAGTGAGGCTTTGCGAATCAGTGGCGCCGGCAATGCTTCACAGGTCGCGTGGGCGCTGCGCCCACGCCCACAACAACGGAAACAGCGCCGAAACGTATGGAAGTGGTTAGGGAAATTATATATTACATACTGATAATCTATTATATAATTGCTGTAGCCACTTCCCTCGCACACGCCACTACCTCCGTGGCTTTGTTCGTGGACGCGCATCGCCCACGCGACTCACTCGCAATACCCGCGAAGGGGGCGTTGCGAGTTGTTGCAGCAGCCCGAGCAATGCCCTATACACAGATTCTAGAATCCCGATGCAATACTGATAATCTATTATATAATTGCCGTAGCGACTTCCCTCGCACACTCCGCTACCTCCGTGGCTTTGTTCGTGGGCGCGCATCGCCCACGCGACTCACTCGCAATGCCCGCCCGCCGTTGGGAGTTGTTGCAGCAGCCCGAGCAATGCCCTATACACAGATTCTAGAATCCCGAAGCAATCGCATCGGGCTCACAGCTAGTATATATATATATATATATATATATATATATATATATATATATATTTATATTTATATAGTCTTATGACGCAATCGCAGCACTCCAATGGTAATCTTTACTCCAGCTGGAGTAAGGACGTGTGAGTCCGAAACATCACCACAAATGCTTGAAAGCTGGGAAATAAGAGCATATAAAGATTACTCTTGTAATGCTGCAATTGCTTCATAAGACTGTATGTATTGGAACGTGATGGTTGGACAATTTGGATATCGGTTTGCACTGGGAATACCAGCATTTAGTGTTGCCCCCTTTTTTCCATTTATATGTATACTAGCTGTGAGCCCGATGCAAATGCATCGGGATTCTAGAACGTGCATTAATTTGATTAAAGTAGTAATAGCTGTTAGCCTGATGCAAATGCATCGGATGTCTAGAATATGTTTATTGTTTTTTTAATAGCATAATTAGTAGCATTTATAGAATTATTATTAGCAGTAATAGCATTAATAGCATTAATAATACCATTAATAGCATTAATATTAGCATTAATAGCATTAATAGCATAATTAATAGCATTAATAGCATTATTAATAGCTTTAATAGCATTATTAATTGCAAGAATAGCATTATTAATAGCATTAATAGCATTATTAAGAGCATTAATAGCATAAATAATAGCATTAATAGCATAAATAATAGCATTAATAAAATTAATAGCAATATTTTTAGCATTAATAGCATTAAGAATAGCATTAATAGCATGATTATTAGCCTTAATAGCATTAATATTAGCATTAATAGCATTATTAATAGCATTAATAGCATAAATAATAGAATTAATAGCATAAATAATCGCATTAATAGCATTAGTATTAGCATAAAGAGCATTAATAGCAATATTATTAGCATTAATAGCATTTTGAATAGCATAAATAGCATGATTATTAGCCTTAATAGCATTAATAATAGCATAAATAGCATTATGATTAGCATTATTAGCATTAATAGCATAATTATTAGCATTAATAGCATTATTAGCATTAATAGCATTAATAATAGCATTAATAACATGATTAATAGCATTAATAGTAGCATTAATAGCAGTATTAATAGCATTATTAGCATTATTATTAGCATTAACAGCATTATTATTAGCATTAATAGCATTATTAATAGCATTATTAGCATTAATAATAGCATTAATAACATTATTAATAGCATTAATATCATTATTGGTAGCATTAATAGCAGTATTAATAGCATTATCAGCAGTATTATTAGCATTAATAGTAGTGATGGGCGAATCCTAAATTACTCGGAATCGCTTGACTCTAGCGAGTCCGAGCCCAGGACTCGCTACTCGTTGCGAGTCTAGCGAGTCCAATGTTAATGAATGGGGAAGCGAGTAATAGCGAGTAGTGTGAGATTTACAACTCGCAGATGTGTCTCGGAAGCTTCAGCCTGAAGCAATCCTAGTTTTGTCATTTATTTGCATTGCTCGTTTACTTTGTAAGTAATCGCTGACTCGCACAGATAAGAGTCCTGTCTCCTCTGTGCTGGCTGCCAGCTCCAGGGTCCTAAAGCCTGCCTGCTGCCTGATGTAGCAGTGCTGAGATTGTTCTCAGTCTGTTCATTCCCTGTGTACAGACATGAATGTCTGTGCACAGAGATGATGTAGCAGAGCTGAGATTGTTCTCAGTCTGCTCATTCCCTGTGCATAGAGATCTATATCTATACACAGGGGATGTAGCAGAGAGGACATCGCGTTTTGGACTGCTTCGGACGGAAGAGGATTTTTTTAATTAAAGATGGAGTCCCTAATGGCTATTTTTTTTTATTTCTAATAAAAAATTTTCTTTGTGTTGTGTTTTTTTTAAAACAATTTAATAGAAATTCATGGCGGTCATGTCTAATATTGGCGTGACCACCATAAATTTCGGGCTTAGGGCCAGCTGATAATACAAAGCTGGCCCTAACCTCTTTATTACCCAGCGTGCCACCGCTACCAGGGCCGCTGGAAGAGCGGGGTTCAGCGTCAGAGGATGGCGCTTCAATGAACGCGCCATCTTCTGGGGCGGCTGCGGGCTGCAATTTGCAGCGGGGGGTGCCCAGAAAGCTTGGGCATCCCTGCGCTGCGGATTCCAGCCCCCAGCTGCTTAGCTGTACCTGGCTAGACATAGAAATTGCGCGGAGCCCCACGCATTTTTTTTAAATTATTTCATGAAATTCTGAGATTCTGACTCTGAGACTCTGACTCTGAAATTCATTAAATAATTTTAAAAAAATGCGTGGGGCTCCGCGCAATTTCTATGTCTAGCCAGGTACAGCTAAGCAGCTGGGGGCTGGAATCCGCAGTGCAGGGATGCCCAAGCTTTCTGGGCACCCCCCGCTGCAAATTGCAGCCCGCAGCCGCCCCAGAAGATGGCGCGTTCATTGAAGCGCCATCCTCTGGCGCTGAACCCCGCTCTTCCAGCGGCCCTGGTGGCGGTAGCACGCTGGGTAATAAAGGGGTTAATACCAGCTTTGTTATACAAGCTGGTATTAAGCCCGAGATTCTTAATGTCAGGCCACGTTTGACCCAGCCACTAAGAATCTCCAATAAAGGGTTAAAAAAACACAGAGAAAATTTTTTATTTGAAATAAAAAAAAAAGCCATTAGGGACTCCATCTTTAATTAAAAAAATCCTCTTCCGTCCGACGTAGTCCAAAACGCGATGTCCTCTCTGCTACATGCACAGGGAATGAGCAGACTGAGAATAATCTCAGCACTGCTACATCATCTCTGTGAGCAGGCAGGTTCTAGGACCCTGGAGCTGCACAGAGAAGACAGCTGGACTCGGCTCGCAAAGAAACAGCAGTTACTTTGCGAGTTTCCCTGCTATCACTGGCACAGTAGCCAGTGATTACTCGCACGAGTCCAATGCAAACAATGGCAATCCTAGTTTTGTCAGCGTTTCTGACAAAACTAGGATTGATATTGATTTGCATTGGACTCGTGCGAGTCATCACTGGGAAACTCGCCGAGTACCGAGTCCTGCGAGTCCCTTACTACTCGCCGAGTAACGAGTCCTAGCGAGTAGATTCGCCCATCCCTAATTAATAGCATTATTATTAGCATTAATAGCATTATTAATAGCATTAATAACATTATTAATATCATGAATAGCATTATTATTAGCATTAATAGCAGTATTAATAGCATTAATATCATTATTATTAGCATTGTTATTTTATAGTGTAATTATGGTGATGTGTATGATTGTATATTAATGTGATAGTAAGTGAGAGAATTTTACCATTGAGAAAGATGTATGAATGACGGTTGAATGTGATTGGCTGGTGTGTATGTGTAAATGTAGTATTTCCCATTGATAAAGATGTATGAATGAAGCTGGAATGTGATTGGCCGTAGTGAAATAGTAGAATTTATTTTTCCCATTGCTAAAAATGTATGAATGAGCCTTGAATGCGATTGGTTGGTGTGTATTTGAATGTGATTGGTGCATTTTGGATCCGTGGGCGGGGCTTCCAGAAACTCACGGCGGCCATCTTTAATCCTCAGTCAGCGAAGCGGACCGAAGAGAGAACATCCAGGACCCGGAGCTCGCTGAAGGAAGAAAGAAGACCCCCGAGGCCGGAGGAAGAGGATGCCTGGGCCGGATGGAAGACTCGTGGCCCGGGCTGAAGGAAGAGGACGCCTGGGCTGGATGGAAGAGTGGACCTGACGAATCAGATGTCATGAAGACAGGTAAGTGATCGACGGCGTCGGGGCTGTGTGGACATTGTGGGGGGGGGCTGTGTGGACATTGTGGGGGGGGGCTGTGTGGACATTGTGGGGGGGGGGCTGTTTGGGACTTGTTGGGGGGGGGGCTGTTTGGACATTGTGGGGGGGGGGGCTGTTTGGACATTTGTGGGGGGGGGCTGTTTGGACATTGTAGGGGCGGCTGTGTGGACATTGTGGGGGGAGGCTGGTTGGACATTGTGGGGAGGGGCTGTGTGGACATTGTGGGGGGGCGGGGGGCTGTGCGGACATTGGGGGGGCTGTGCAGACATTGTGGGGGGGGGGCTGTGCGGACATTGTGGGGGGGGGCTGTTTGAACATTGTGGGGGCTGTTTGGACATGTGGGGGGGGCTGTTGACTTTGACATTGTGGGGGGGGCTGTGTAGACATTGTGGGGGGGGCTGTTTGGACATGTTGGGGGGGGGCTGTTTGAACATTGTAGGGGAGGGCTGTGTGGACATTGTGGGGGGGGGCTGTGTGGACATTGTGGGGGGGGAGCTGTGCGGACATTGTGGGGGGGGGCTGTGCGGACATTGTGGGGGGGCTGTTTGAACATTGTGGGGGGCTGTTTGGACATGAAGGGGGGGCTGTTTGGACATTGTGTGGGGGGGCTGGTTGGACATTGTGGAGGGGGGCTGTGTAGACATTGTGGGGGGCTGTGCGGACATTGTGGGGGGGGCTGGGTTGACATTGTGGGGGGGCTGTGTTGACATTGTGGGAGGGCTGTGTGAACATTTTGGGGGGGGCTCTTTGGACATGTTGGGGGGGCTGTTTGGACATTGTAGGGGGCTGTGTGGACATTGTGGGGGGAGGGCTGTGTGGACATTGTGGGGGGGGGCTGTGCGGACATTGTGGGGGGGCTGTGCGGACATTGTGGGGGGGCTGTTTGAACATTGTGGGGGGCTGTTTGGACATGGTGGGGGGGCTGTTTGGACATTGTGGGGGGGGCTGGTTGGACATTGTGGAGGGGGGCTGTGCGTACATTGTGGGGGGGGCTGTGCGGACATTGTGGGGGGGGGCTGTGCGGACATTGTGGGGGGAGCTGTTTGAACATTGTGGGGGGCTGTTTGGACATGGTGGGGGGGGGCTGTTTGAACATTGTGGGGGGGGGGCTGTTTGGACATTGTGGGGGGGGCTGTGTTGACATTGTGGGGGGGGCTGTGCGGACATTGTGGGGGGGGCTGTGCGGACATTGTGGGGGGGCTGTTTGAACATTGTGGGGGGCTGTTTGGACATGGTGGGGGGGCTGTTTGGACATTGTGGGGGGGGCTGGTTGGACATTGTGGAGGGGGGCTGTGCGTACATTGTGGGGGGGGGCTGTGCGGACATTGTGGGGGGGGGCTGTGTGGACATTGTGGGGGGGGCTGTTTGGACATGTTGGGGGGGGGCTGCTTGGACATTGTAGGGGGGGCTGTGTGGACATTGTGGGGGGGGGCTGCGTGGACATTGTGGGGGGGGCTGTGCGGACATTGTGGGGGGGGCTGTGCGGACATTGTGGGGGGGCTGTTTGAACATTGTGGGGGGCTGTTTGGACATGGTAGGGGGGGCTGTGTGGACATTGTGGGGGGGGGGCTGTGTGGACATTGTGGGGGGGGGGCTGTGCGGACATTGTGGGGGGGGCTGTGCAGACATTGTGGGGGGGGCTGTTTGAACATTGTGGGGGGCTGTTTGGACATGGTGGGGGGAGCTGTTTGGACATTGTGGGGGGGGGCTGGTTGGACATTGTGGAGGGGGGCTGTGCGTACATTGTGGGGGGGGGCTGTGCGGACATTGTGGGGGGGGCTGTGCGGACATTGTGGGGGGGGCTGTTTGAACATTGTGGAGGGCTGTTTGGACATGGTGGGGGGGCTGTTTGAACATTGTGGGGGGGGGGCTGTTTGGACATTGTGGGGGGGGCTGTGTTGACATTGTGGGGGGGCTGTGTTGACATTGTGGGGGGGGGCTGTGTGGACATTGTGGGGGGGCTGTTTGGACATGTTGGGGGGGGCTGCTTGGACATGGTAGAGGGGGCTGTGTGGACATTGTGGGGGGGGGGCTGTGCGGACATTGTGGGGGGGGCTGTGCGGACATTGTGGGGGGGCTGTTTGAACATTGTGGGGGGCTGTTTGGACATGGTAGGGGGGGGCTGTGTGGACATTGTGGGGGGGGCTGTGTGGACATTGTGGGGGGGGCTGTGCGGACATTGTGGGGGGGGCTGTGCGGACATTGTGGGGGGGGGCTGTTTGAACATTGTGGGGGGCTGTTTGGACATGGTGGGGGGGCTGGTTGGACATTGTGGGGGGGGGGGCTGTGTGGACATTGTGGGGGGGGGCTGTTTGGACATTGTAGGGAGGGGGCTGTGTGGACATTGTGGGGTGGGGGGGCTGTGTGGACATTGTGGGGAGGGGCTATGTGGACATTGTGGGGGGGGCTGTACGGACATTGTGGGGGCGGGGTCTGTGTGGACATTGTGGGGGGGGGCTGTGTGGACATTGTGGGGGGGGGGGCTGTGTGGACATTGTGGGGGGGAAGCTGTGTGGACATTGTGTGGGGGGGTCTGTGCAGACATTGTGGGGAGGGGCTGTGCGGACATTGTGTGGGGGGGGCTGTTTGAACATTGTGTTGGGGGGGCTGTTTGGACATGATGGGGGGGGCTGTAGCCCCGCACCGCCCACAGCCCCGCTCCTCAGCCAGTATACACAGGACTGCACCGCTCCCCAACATGCCGGATGATGCTGGACGCTGATTGGTCGCTTCTTCCCATAGAGAAACATGGCCATGTTTCTCTATGGGAAGAAGCGACCAATCAGCGTCCAGCATCATCCGCCATGTATCTTGTACGAGCCCTTTGAGCGGACCTGAATGGAAACTGTGTAATTTCTAAAGACACAGTTTTCATTCAGGTCCGCTCAAAGGGCTCCTACAGATACATGGCGGATGATGCTGGACGCTGATTGGTCGCTTCTTCCCATAGAGAAACATGACCATGTTTCTCTATGGGAAGAAGCGACCAATCAGCGTACAGCATCATCCGGCCTGTGGAGCGCGCTGTTGGGGAGCGGTGCAGGGCTTTGTATAGTGGCTGGGGAGCGGTGCAGTGGGCAGTGCGGGGGTGGGCAGCAGTAGTGGGGTGAAGAGCGGTGCAGGGCTGTTGCTATGTCCGGCGGCGTGCGGCATCGGCGGGGTGTGAGTGGGCAATGGCCGCGAAGCGGGCATTGGGCTCGCAATGCCCGCTTCGCGGGCAATGCTTCGCTCTGTGGCTGAGACTGCGCAGCCATTGCGAGTCGAGTGACAACGGCTCGCAATGGCCGCTGCGCAGCCAATGCTTCGCGAGTATCCACATGACCACGCCGGAAGTAGCGCCGAGAGGGGCGGATTTGCGATTCG
Source organism: Allobates femoralis (assembly GCA_033576535.1). Taxonomy (NCBI): domain Eukaryota; kingdom Metazoa; phylum Chordata; class Amphibia; order Anura; family Aromobatidae; genus Allobates; species Allobates femoralis. The sequence goes on from JARQOC010001333.1 coordinate 15,687, forward strand.
CGATTATATAATAGATATTTATATATGTATATATATATATATATATATATATATATATATATATATATATATATATAGTACCTTGTGAAAGTATTTTACCCCTTGAACTTTTCAACTTTTTGCCACATTTCAGCCTTCAAACATAAAGATATAAATTCAAATTTTATTGTGAAGAATCAACAACAAGTGGGACACAATCGCGAAGTGGAACAAAATTTAATGGATATTTTAAACTGTTTTAACAAATAAAAAACTGAAAAGTGGGGCATGCAATATTATTCCGTCCCTTGAGTTAATACTTTGTAGCGCCACCTTTAGCTGTGATTACAGCTGCAAGTCGCTTGGGGTATGTCTCTAGCAGTTAAGCATATCGAGAGACCAAAATTCTTGCCAATTCTTCTTTGCAAAACAGCTCAAGCTTAGTGAGGTTTGATAGAGAGCGTTTATGAACAACAGTTTTCAGCTCTTTCCACAGATTCTCGATTGGATTCAGGTCTGGACTGTGACTTGGCCATTCTAACACCTGGATACATTTTTTTTTTAACCATTCCATTGTAGATTTTGCTTTATATTTGGGATCATTGTCTTGTTGGAAGATAAATCTCCATCCCAGTCTCAGGTCTTTTGCAGACTCCAACAGGTTTTCGTCCAGAATGGTCTTGTATTTGGCTCCATCCATCTTTCCATCAATTTTAACCATCTTCCCGGGCCATGCTGAAGAAAAGCAGATATTATTCTGTAATTTATGCATGAATACTTAAGCATCAAGGACATATGATATTGTTTTAGTGACTTAATCATGTAAGACTTGATCAAAGAATATTGTCAAGGGTCTACAGGACTATTTAACCCCAGCAATGAAGGGTCCTACTTAGAGATCATTGGATCAGACATCATTCAATTTCTCCAGTTCACATGTGTTTTTTCTTGGATACTAGCTTAACAGAGAAGTTATTCTCCATAAATTTAATGTTCCTTATTATACTCTGGGGTCTTGAGAGACCACAGAGCATAACAAAAAATAATATATAAAAATGAATAAAAATCCTTATACTGACCTCACTGTTAAGCTCCCTGGGCTCTTGGCTCTTCACAACTAGGCGTTCAGTCCCCATCACTTCTTCCAATTAAAATTGGCAGTAAGGAAATCCCAGCAGCCTTGGTCATTTTGCAAACCTTTGGGTTGGCTAGACGTGGGAGAGTTCTGTTAACGTACCCACAAAGGGTATGGTGCACTTGATGTTATCATATGTTTCATCATGGGCCACACAGTTTATCATGCTTTAGGTACTGAAGAGACACCCAGTTCACAAAAAAGAACATTAAATTTGCCTAAAATAGCTTAAATCAGAAATAGTTTCAGGAAATCCTTGCAAAATGGTGAATTCTAATTTTATCTAATTTGCTCATTTTTACTATCTGCTCAGTAAGGCTAACATACATAAATTTACTATGTATGTCATACATACAAATTATAAAGGAAGTTCTTGAGTTGTAAGAACAACAGATCTTGAGACTGAACAATTTTATTAATAGGTCTAACATTTCTAGCTTATTGTGTGATTTCTGTGGCGGTAAAGGTTATATAGCTGATGATGAAAATGAGCCTTTACTGTACTTGGGTTGATCATTTCTATATATTTTTTTAAAGATCTAAAAAGTTGTGAAACTTAAAAAAATTAATGACTTAATGATCATAACCACAATCTGGGATTCCATTGCAATCAAAGGTAATTGTGAGTATTTCAATTTCCTTAGATAAGAAAAGTGAAGTTCATGTTACATAACTAACGTGTTTCTAGCTAAACCAACAAACATCTAAAAATATTCAATTAAATGCTAATGTGTTATAGTAAAGTCATCTTTAATATTCATACTGTTTCAACTTTCTTTTTATTTAGGACAATTAATCACATTCTGTTCATCTCATTAGCTTTGTCTGGTTATGAACTGCAATTTTTTCCCTTTAACCAGACTTAAATTTGTTACAAGAGCACAGAGTTATGGTTTTACAGAACACTGCATGAAAGAGAAATTTAATTAACATGCATAATATCAAAAATCAATTAAGGTCTATCAGTGAATTGTTTTATAGACAGCTAAGGAAGTAAATTATTGATTAGTTAATCAAAATCTCATTGTCCTCAATTACTGGATAATTGATTGAAATCCTCGCTTTAACATATATACTCAAAAAGCTGAACACAATCAAAACAATCTATTATATAAATCTTTGTTTTATGATGTTAAATATATTTTTATCAAAAAGAAAATATCTAAAGGACAATTTTATCATTTATTTTCAATATATAATTTTCTAATTTGTTCTTTAAATATTAATCAATACATGTGCATTTAAGGTAGTTCATACTAGCATCACCTAATTACATGGACTGTATAATCCATCACGTGACCCGGAAGAAGGAAGACGGCCGTAATACAGGTCCCGGAAGGCGTTCTGGCGTTCACCACAGGATCACAATAACCGCGGTTGTACAGGGGTGCACAACCCACACAGGTGAGAGGCCCCACTACACTGCTTAATAGTTCACTGAATTATGGTTTTATAGTTATATTAATTTTATATAAATAACCACAATAACTATGCTTTTTGTAATTGTATTTTAAATAATCTTTTTTAAAAATTTAAAAAAATAAAAAAATCCTGTGTGGATTGGTGAAAATAGTGCTAGTGTTTTACAACGTGTATCCCACCCCCCAAAACTTACAAAAGACAAACAAACATCTATACAGATATGAACCTCTGTTGGTTCTATGGGTGAGGAACGCACTAGTCCAAACTTAGTTGTCTGGGTCTTAAGGAGAGAATCCACCTGGAAACAATCCATCTCCTGTGGGAGTTCAGACCTATTGACCCGTTGATATCTAGTCAAGTCTTGTTGTAATTGGGTGTTGTCCCAATTAACCCTTGGTGTATCTGTCACCTTTATACCAGTCAGAGGTCCTATGATCGTATAGATCCAGTACTCATCGGTTTCTGACCCTAAATGTGTCAGTATTATACCCCGTCCGACGCGTTTCGCCTCTCCAAATCACATGAGAGGCTCATCAGGGGCTTTGGTGATGAAAAGAGTGATGTGTGGATCACCCTAGTTATATGTGAACACCAAATCGTCTGTCCGATGTTCAGACGTATAGGCTGAGGATTGGAATGTGATTTTCAGGAATCGTCCTCTGGAGAAGATAAACCTTATCAAAGGGTTCAGTTGGATAATAAAGAGGAGGCTTATGTATAGTAGTTGAAAAGTGGTCAAATATTTACCTCCACCATATCCCATAAGTTCCCACTATGGTCGTGAGATTTACAATGATATTTAGTACACCCTTCTTAGTGTAGTGCTCATTCTAAATGATCAATCACATACCGGGTATTCTTATTATTCTTGGATGTTTCTATCGCAGTCCAAGTTTTTGACCACTTTTCAACTACTATACATAAGCCTCCTCTTTATTATCCAACAGAACCCTTTGATATGTAGATTCATACCTAGTAGTTTGTAATACTCGCATATTCGTACCAAGTAGCAACTGCAATGTAAGTCAATGAAAAACGCAAGTAATTTTCTGCTGGATCCAACAAAGGGGTCTGGAGGACATAAGGCCACTTTGCACACACAGATATCTGTGACCAACTTCTGAACAGATCTCTGGTTGCAGTGAAATCATGGACACACTGCTCCATTTTGTGGCTGTGTATAAAAAAGATATCTGTGTGTGTAAAGTGGCCTTGAGAGAAAGGCTAAAATGAATGGGAAAGTGGTGAAACTAATTGGAAACGGGCAGGATGCCTACATGCATTGTTGCCTCACATACGGTTTCCTGAAATAATGTTGTCAGAGCATTACACCACTTTTACGGATTCACAAGAGCACTTCCCAAACCAAAGCTAAATTGGATTTTAAAAAGAAAAAGGTTAAGAAACAGTTTTTCCTGCATGACCAATTGTATGTATGGCAAAGTAAAGAAGATAAAAAAAATCTCCTGTTTAGCATATGTTTACACATAGTTTCTTTTTATTTATTTGTTTCTTTGGGCTCTCACTGATACATTTTGTAGGCCCCTCCATAATTTTTATTTCTATATTCCATAAAGTTTCACAATGCAGGCTGTAACGTGCCAATTGGTATGTTGTGCTTTGCCCTCTTCCTCCTCCAACACCACCTCCATATCATTATGTGGCCTTCAATTCAGGCTTTGAGAGGGCCAGCAGGTGTCATGAAACTTGAGTTTTGTGAGTTTTGTGAGGTGCCTCAGGTGGCCCTCTTTCATATATATGGGAAGGACTGCTCTCAGTCATACATTTGGGAGGTTCCTGCCTCATTGTTATTGAGATAGTGGACACACATTCCCTAGCCCTTTACAATGTCAGCTACATGCCCGTTGGTATGCTAGGTTTTGCCCTCCTCCTCCACTAGCATTTCATTCTGCGTACCTCACTTTAAATTTTGAGAAAGTCATCATGTGTCAGAAAACATGAGTTTTGTGAGAAGCCTCAGGTGGCCATGTATCATAAGCTTGGGAGAGACTGCTCTTATTCATTTGGGCAGTCCCTCCTTCATTGTTATTGAGATAGTGGAATACATATTGCCCAGCACTTTACAATGTCAGCTAAAATATACCATGTGTTTTGGGCTTTGCCCTCCTCCTCCACCACCATCTCCATCCATAGTCATCATGCGGCCCTCTCTTTTGAGAGGGCGAACAGGTGTCGGAAACCTGCTGTAATTTTTAAGATCTCTCACTCATTCATTTAGGAGAGCCCACAGGTGACCTGTACCAATAATTTTGGAGAGTCTAGTAATTCCATAGTTGTAGAGTTAGGCAATGGCCTTCCACTCTTAAGAATAATGCCATATACAAAGCCATGGTTGATGCCACTTAAGGTCATTGATACATTTGGGAGGGCCCTCCTTTATATTTCTGGAACGGCCATCCTCTATACATTTGGGAAGGCCCTCCTCTTATAGCTTGGGGGTCCCTCATTTATTCGTATAAAAGGGCCATCACTCACTCATTTGGAAGGAGCCACAGGCCCTCTACTAACAAATAGTGCCCCCTCTTCCTCCTTTTCCTCAACACATTCTGAATTACCCTCCATATGAGTCCCAAGCTGGAAGCACTGTAGAAGTTTCAAGCACTGCAGGAGTGTTGCTATGATGTGGCAACAGGCTCAGCTTGACTGATATCTACTTTACTTGATAAACTGCACGCCACAGAAATGGTGTCCATAGCAAACAACAGCATTCACCTATATTTGGCAGGGGCATTAACTGGCCTTCAACCTGAATTGTTGCAGGGTCATCAAGTGGTCCTTCTTTATACTTTTTGGTGGCTCCGTATTCATTCATTTGCGAGGAACCTCAGGAGATTCTCTGTCGTTGTGACCCCATTAATATCCTACGAAAAAGAATGCGCATATAGGGTCTTATCTCAATTAAACACTTTCGCTTAGCAATGTGGAATTGCTCAACTTTGTCAGTTGTGATCACCCACAACTGGTAGAAAAGCGTTAGGGCAGCTGCTGCAGGGACCGCACTCCCACAGGAAACCGTGGTTGTGATGCAAAACATCAATGTTCCCTGAGGAAGGAGCTCGGTAGGAGGCTCCGAAACGCGTCGGAAAATAAAGGCTTTTGCTGATCCAGACATCCCTATGTCTCGGTTCCTTTGATCCTGTAGCAGCAGCGAGAACATTAAGGCACTTTGTCCAAAGAACTTTTGCATTAATATCCTAGTCACAGTGTTTTGCAATGGTATCATCTGCAATGTTGTTACAATAATATGCATAAGTCAAGCCAAACTTGAGGCTATTGAATGTCATTATTAATCTAAATGTATAAGTTTGGGTGGACCCTCATGCATTCATGGACATGGGTTGCATGTGTGGAAGACAAAGTTGAGAAACTGAGTAGAAGTAGATCAGATAGGCAAAGAGGGGAAGTTTTGAGATTACATACAGTAGATAACACGTGGTTTAAGATGCAGTTGGTGTTAGTGGCTATGGAGAACTGCTGAGTTTCTCCAAAAAATCATGTAAGCCACAAAGGTTTAAAGCCTACTGATTGGCAAGTTAGCCATGATGATACTGGTAATATAAACCCAGAGAATGTGCAGAAATCAGGTGGAGAATTGGTCAATAAATGCGGTGACTGGGCACAAAGGTTGGCATATGTCGCCCATTTCGAGATTACAGGGCAAGTGAATACAGCATAATGTGGCAGCCATACAGATACTTTGAAGTCTGACCTCAAGTGCTCTTCCTGAAACACTGTAGCATGCCATAATACATTTTTCCCCTCGGAGCCAAATCTAGCTGCTGTCATAGTGGATCAAACCATCCACCATAAAGCAATCATAATACAGGCATTGGGGGACATGTACTACCAATGTCAGGAAATTTGATCCTAACAAATACCCAAAGAATTTCAATTACATTTTGAATTCAATTCAGGCAAGTGAGGGCTTGTTTTGTGGTCAGTCTTTTAGACCTGAAATATGCCAGGAAAATACAAAGACTCATTAAACTTTGAAACAGCCTCCTCTAGGGAAAGAAACAGAATTGTTGTAGTGACCGGTGGTAAGGCCGCGGGTGTGTGTGTATGATCTTTCTCAACAGAATCCCCATACTCAAGTTTAACCGATAATAACGTTTCTTTACTGGCAAACATGTTTATATCACAGTCAACCGAACTATATGCGCACTTGTATATATTAGAGTCTCTGGATCTTCACTTCTTCCGGGTACGCAGCAAGAAAAGAAAAAAACACAACAATGAAAGTATCTTTCCCTAACTTTCCCTAAAATCACGTACCAGTCTATCACAGAAGAAGATGTCGCTCCCACGTCGCAGGCCTGGGGATCTCACGAGGACGGGTCCCGGTGCAGCGCTGAAGGGGGAAACTCCTCAGTCTTCTTCTTTGGTCTCCTTCCGCAGGTAACATAATTTTTCTTTGTTAGTCTCTCCCAGTCTCAGGGCACACCGAGCAGCAGAAGGGGGCCCACAGCAGCACAGAAGTCTCTCTCAGTCTCGGGGCATCCCGAGCAGCAGGAGGGAGATCACGGCAGTACAAATGGCTCCCTTATGTCGGTCACGGCCCCTGCACATGCACTCCGGGTGCTCGGCGGGCAAGGTTTTGCAGAGCGGCCAGAGTCACAGCACCAAAGTCCAGTGGCCCAGGATCAGTCACGGGGGCTTCTGCGGGGTGATTTTTCAGGCAAGGTGTAGCAAAGTAGCCCTCTTTCAACAGACATCCACAAGCAGGTCTCCCTGGCTCAGCTCTGGATCTGCACTGACTTCCTGCTGCTCTCTCTTCCTGAGTAAACACATTTGCTGAAAAGGGAATTTCCCACTTCCTTGCGTTTGTTTCAGCACTTGTCCACAAGGGGCAGTAGCGGACTGTGCACAGTTCATTTCCATATCCATTTCTATGATACAATCTGAATTGCTCACCTCACTACATCCCCCCCCACTTAAAGGTTGACAGTCCCTGTCAACAACCATCGGCTCTAAGGCAGTGATGGCTGTGGATATCACAGGGATTGATCTCCGGCGGAGTAGGGACCTCTGTTGGGGAAATCGTCATCCCCCCATTCACCTTCGCTCCCTTGTTCAGGGCTCACAATATCTCCAATAAACTCAGTCCCGTTTTCTACCCGGGGAGAGTAGGATCGCGCGGCGGTAGCGGCGCCGGTTGGGGGCAAATCTGCTTCCTTTAACGGGAACACCCCCAGGATCGGTGACGTCGGCGGCCTCTGTACCCTTCTCTCCCTTCACAACATCAAACTGTACCTCCTCCCCATCACCAACGCTGCGGAGGCACTTACGAGGATTGTTACGCTTTATGGCAGTCTGATGTACAAACACGTCATCCTTTGTGTCATTCCTGTTGATGAAACCATACCCATCGCGGACATTAAACCACTTCACCGTCCCCTAGACCCAAGTGGCCAGCACTTGCTTATCGCTCTGGCTCTGTCTCTTCACACCCTTTTCCCTGATCTCCAATGCCGAGCGAGCCGCTTTGGCAGGGGCGTCTAGTTTAAAGGTGGCTGCTGTTGTGGGGCATGACTTGCTGGTTCTGGTATAACTTCCAAAAATATTAAGCTTTGATATTTATGAGTCTTTTGGGTTGATTGAGAACATAGTTGTTGATCAATAATAAAAATAATCCTCTAAAATACAACTTGCCTAATAATTCTGCACACAGTGTATTACTACACAGCACTGTCCTCATGGGTTTTATGGTATGTGACTCATTGCAGAAAGAGGAGAAGGGAGGGGGTAGGAGATGTTAGCTCTTAGCTGCAGCTCTTTATGTCATTGTGTGTATCTGGGGCATCTGTAGTGTGTGCAGTCTGAGATATTTCTATGGGATTATAAGAACATTTGATCATTATCTCAGCAAAAACACACATTACATGTATGCAGGAAAACCAACCTTCATATAATAAAAATCTATTACAAATACCACACAGTGCAGGAAAAACACTTCACCCCTCTCCCCAGAAGATTGCACATGATTTTCAGTGGCTTCAGCACAGAGCACAGAGGGGAGGGACAGAATACCAGCTTGGATATGCATGAATATTTAAATAACATTTACACAGATGAACTAATCGGCTGTGAAAGTAATGAAGCTGGACTAATACACCAGCTCCCTGCAGTGTGTGAAAATGCTTATAGAAAGGAAACTACAAAGATACAATAATGATTTTTACATGCTTTTGAAAGGTCTGCCCAGGCACTATTCAATAGTAATACTAGTATCGTACTGAAAAATCCCTGTAAAGGATATATGTAAACTTATTATTTTGTAATCACTATTACTCAAGTGACTCCATAATCCATATATTTGATATGCTGTCTGGCCCTTTGGTTAATTATAGGTCTATCAGTACCCCCCTCCTTGTAGGATCCTGAACCATTTGTGAAAGGTAATTGTCTTTCATTGTTGTCAAAAACCTGTTTCCTTTGCAGGAGCTACAGGATTTTGTTCCAATATATTTCAGGGTAGTTGAAGTCCCCCATAATAATGACTTCTCCGTGATTCACTGCCTCATCTATTTGCTTTATGACGATATTCTCCTCCACTTCCATTATATTTGGAGACTTATAACAAACCACTATCAGTATTTAATTATTCTTTCTCACTCCACTTATCGCCACCTATAGGAGCTCTATATGTTTATTAGCCTCACATATATTATCACGCAGGATGTATTTTGATGATGATTTTACAGGTAAACTCAAACCTCCTCCTCGCTTATTTGTACACTTATTCCTGGCCATACTGTAGCTCTGTAAATGAACAGCCCAATCATAGCTCTTGTCCAGCCATATCTCTGTTATGGTACCTTTACACGCCGCGACGGCAGGCTGGATACATCCCGCTACAGGCTACAAATGTCGCTTGTAGCGCCAATGTAGCCCGTCGTAGCGGCGTCTGAAGACGTGACGCTACAGCCGGCAACAGATACATCTGTTTCCTAGCTCTGCTCGAAAACTGATGGCTACATCGCCGATGGTAGCGAGCTGTATCGGCGTGTAAAGAGGCAACGGAAGGGAACTCTGGACACCCGTGGCTGTCGCTGCAATGTAGCTAAGGCGTGTCCCAGGCTCTGGGATACCGCGCCCCATCAACGATCATTGGTGGAAGCTGCTGCGTGCCGATTGGCCCTTGCCTCACAGCCCTCCATCTTGGATGAGCTGTCCCTTCAGCACTACACATACGCGCCGTATGCATGATCATATATTAGTACAATTACGCGGACACACACTTGACGTAAGAAAACTACCAAATGCCTCATGATCTTCATACAGTGTGCACACTCCACACATGATAACGAATAATGCTGTACACAGCGCACAAGTGTGTGTTACGTACCGCTCTGGCTTCTTGTACAGCAGCTGCCGTAGAAGTGTTCCTTGTGTGGCACAGCGCGCAGCGCACACACAAATGCACACAAACCCATACCACAACGCAAGTTAGTACTCGTAGTATACTGATCATAGCCGTGTTGTACGCACTGCACTGTGGGTCTTCTGTAGTAGGTGCCGCATAAGTGTGTCTGCCGTGTCACTGCGCGTTGGGCTATTTAAAAAGGTGCGTCACCCCGACAGCGGCCGTAATGACGTCATGACGTTGGTTTCATTTTCACTCTGCCTGCAAGGTGCCAGCCCCGCCTCTGCACACACCATAGCAGTCATGGCAGCCGTTCACCGCGCTGCAACGTGGGGGATGGCGGAGCTGATCATCCTCATTGATCAGTGTGACCGTCGGGACTATTGGGGACAACATCACCACCGGCACCCCAGGCTGCGCAATCGGCGCACCGTCCGGCGGATCCAGCGGTCCCTGATCTGCCAACTGGGGGTAGAGAGGACAGTCAAAGCGATCCAAAAAAAGATTGCTGACATGAAGCACAAGTGCCCGGGTCGCATACTGGACATCCGTGCCAGGATTGCCAGGCTGCGTGGTGAGTAATTGTTGGGCCAAAACACACCCCGCCACATGTGCATGTCCCAAAAAACACAAAAATGGATGGAAACATATCACAAGGGACAGTGTGGCCTACACAATCAAACACATCTTCACAGTGTTGTGGTCATCCAGTCAGCCCTAAAAATGTCTCACACGCACAGTACATGCATACAACATGAGTGTATACATCCAGCATCACCTGGTTGATGCTAAGTAAGGCTGGGGTCACACACACAGATATCTGGCCAGATATTGTTGGCAGATCTCTGTTTGCAGTGAAATCATGGACAGATTTCTCCATTTGTACACAGCCACAAAATCGAACCATGTGTCCATGATATCACTGCAACCAGAGATCTGTGAACAATATCTGGCCAGATATCTGTGTGTGTGACCCCAGCCTTAGCCGTCAAATACATAGCCACACAAGCTATTTGTAGGACAACAATTTGTTGGTACAATATTACGTGTTTTGTGTTCAAATTTAAAACTAGATGCCGAATCGTCATCTGAAGAAGGGCCCCATGCCCCACCCCCAGGTGGCCCATCCAGAACACCGCCACATCAGGCTGAAGTGCCACCCTTGCCCTCAAGCTCCACACCTTCCCCAGGGCCTCAGGAGCCAGACGTGCCCTCACCTACCGGGACAGAGGACCTGGAGGAGCAGTCAGCACCTGGCAGCCCGCTTGAGTGTGACCAGCTGTCCCCATCAGCTTGGCTGCCGGAGGAACACATCACCTCCCCACAGGAGGGCGAGGAGCTGCAAGAACCTGGCGGCCCGGAGGAGGGTTTGCCCCGTAGCCCAGGACCACTGTTGCCCCAAAACCACGTAATGTGGCCACGGAGCCCCAGCCCGGGAGTCACACCACCTCCCACTGTCTCCAGCTCAGTGGCGAGTCCTGGGGTGACCATGTCCCCACACACTGACTATGGTGGTAAGTGTGTTATGTTGCCACAGACACCCTGCACACTGTTCCTTAAATTTCATCTTGGGCAAAACTATTGCTCAAAGCAAAGTAAACCATGTTGGTTCACCATTTTTGCAGATGGTGAATGTGCGGGTGCATATGGATGGAGCTTGACCCCATCTCTCTCCCCGTCTGTTGGTGATGTGGAGTTGGAGGAACAGGGTAAGTGGATGGTTGTGGCCTGTCATGACTACCCATCAGCAGCGACGGCTGTGTACTAAAGTGTGTGTTTACTCCCAATACAGGTGCCCCTACCATGGAGGAATTCATCCTGGCCCATCAGGCATTTGTCGGGCGTCTGACCATGGCTCTACAGCGTGGCCTGCAGGAACTTGGCCGGCTGGCTGAAATGCTGGCGGCCCTACAGCCACAACATGGATCACACCCATGAATTTGATGGATGCATTGTATCCTGGCCAAACATGGCCCCAACAACTGTTGTCCTAGTTGGACCCTACAATTTTCACACGTTGCCTTGTTGGCTTGAAAAAGTGAAATGTGTTTTTTTTATTTTTTGCCCCCGTTGGGCTCTTTTCTTATAGTGTCCCACATTGGGACCATGAGGAGTGTGGACTGGCTAGCCCTTTCCCTTCTGTACCTATCCTGGCCCACATTGGGACCATGAGGAGTGTGGACTGGCTAGCCCTTTCCCTTCTGTACCTATCCTGGCCCACATTGGGACCATGAGGAGTGTGGACTGGCTAGCCCTTTCCCTTCTGTACCTATCCTGGCCCACATTGGGACCATGAGGAGTGTGGACTGGCTAGCCCTTTCCCTTCTGTACCTATCCTGGCCCACATTGGGACCATGAGGAGTGTGGACTGCCCAGCCCTTTCCCTTCTGTACCTATCCTGGCCCACATTGGGACCATGAGGAGTGTGGACTGGCTAGCCCTTTCCCTTCTGTACCTATCCTGGCCCACATTGGGACCATGAGGAGTGTGGACTGCCCAGCCCTTTCCCTTCTGTACCTATCCTGGCCCACATTGGGACCATGAGGAGTGTGGACTGGCTAGCCCTTTCCCTTCTGTACCTATCCTGGCCCACATTGGGACCATGAGGAGTGTGGACTGGCTAGCCCTTTCCCTTCTGTACCTATCCTGGCCCCATTGGGACCATGAGGAGTGTGGATTGGCTAGCCCTTTCCCTTCTGTACCTATCCTGGCCCACATTGGGACCATGAGGAGTGTTGGTGTTGGATGGGTACACCTATCTGGAAGCTGCATTCTGTTTATTGTGGCAAATGGCTTCCACACATGTATGTAGCTAATAAAATGTTTGGTTACCTTTTAATTTGGCTCCTCATGTCACAACTAGAATATTTGGGGTGAAAACATGTTCAACAGGTAAATTTCTCACACACATTACCACACCTCTTGGTGAAAGTGCTACCACAGTACAAAGGAACCTATGCTCGTCCTACTCTGAGGCCATTGCCCCATATTGTGTGGCTTGCCCCCAACTATATTGTGAACAACACCATTCACCCACGCTGGTCCCCCCAAGCCATAAACCAAAAAGACCACACAATTGATTATCCTCAAAAATTTAATTAAGTCACAAACGGAAAGTAAAAAAGAAATCATATTAAGCAAGTCTGCTAAAATGAAATACAAAAAACAAAGGTAGAAACAAAATTGGTTTCGTACAGATGCCAAAGTCCAGAGTGCCAATTCGGTGCATTGGCTACTAGTGTCCAAATTATTCTTCTTCTGTCGGCTCTGACAATGCCCGCTCCCCCCTCCTCACAGGGCAGCCCCGACCTGCCTGTGAACGTCTGGTTCGACGACGATGTGTTGGGGGGGGAGGGGGTGACTGTGGCGGGGCCGGTCTTCTCACGGGCCGAGATGGGGCAGATGGGGAAATGGGCCATAAAGTGTGTTGCATGGGTGGGGGGACGTGGCATCCCCATTGAAGGGCCCCATCATCGGCAGCATCAGCGGCATTGTTGAAGACCCTCAGAAGGATCTTTTTCTGGAGCGGCTCCATCCCTCGCATTCTGTCGCTCATGTAGAGGGCGGTGCTGTCAATGTGGGTCCGCTGCTCGTCCAACAGCACGCGTCGGGCCCAGGTGCCCAGCTCCGTCTCGGGTGGTGCAGGACGTCGTCGCCGATGGATCCTGGAGCTGGGCCCTGGGTCCGGACCCACATCACTGGCCCCGCCCTCCTGCACAGCCCCAGATGTCATGGGCTGAGCATCATCAGCGACAGAATGCTCCGCAATGGAGCCGTCCTCTTCTGGGGCCTGTTGGGGTGAGAGAAAAAAAGGACAAAATTAGTGAGGGCAAGGAACACACCATACCATGGACACAGGACACAATATACCACTCCCACTAAACTAAAAGGGGAAAATAATAAAAATCTAGAAGTAATCCCAAAACCAAAAACCACCACACAGTCAATACACCAAAACCTGTAATGCGCCTGGAGACTCACCTCTACGATTCCATGTACTCAGCACAATACAGAATTAGGTGTGAGTCAGAGAGCCGTAACCCAATTTGAACATGTCACCACAACCCCTTGATACTGGGGGCTGGCCTGGCCAAAGACAGATATTGTCCACCTGCGCATTTTGACTACTAATATGATGTCAAACCATAAAACCTTAAAATAATTAAAACCCACTTGCTCCAGAGCCAACACACCTGTGTGGCAGCACCATTTAGTAGATACCACTATGTGCCTCTTTCATTTAAACCCACAAACAATTTTTAAACCCTCACATATGTAATTTAGCAAGTTCAGATATTTGGGGGAGATGGTACTTTGGAATACGGCTCTCTGCGTCAAATTTACATAATACCAAATCATGGAAGGAGGGCAGATTTAAAGACAGAAAAAGGTTTCCCACACCAAGCCGGAAAATGTGTCTAAAGTGTGCTAGTTAATGATTGGCAAAAACACACATGTGAAGGAAACATTGTGGGGCAACACAGTAACACGATGACCCACCTCCTGTGGCGCAGACGGTGATTCATCCGGGCCTACCTGGGACGCAGCAACGGGGCGGTTGGTGGTCGTTGCACGCGGGCTCCCTCGCCCAGGATGAAGGTGAAGAGGGGATAGTACCATAGGGTAGGGTAGTAATGGTACCTCCTCAGCTCCAGCCCCTGAGCGACGGTGCAGGTATTCATTGTGAGCCCGCATGAACGACTGCCGCATGTTTTTAATTTTTAAGGCCACCGCATGCTGGTCCCAACTCTTGCCTACCCTTGACTCCAAGCGATTGGCTAGAGCCACAAGAGTCCGGTAGGCCTCGGACCTCGCTGCCTGATTTTTATATTGAGGCAGCGAGCTACGCCACAAACATTCGTGCCGCTAATACTCCGTGAGAAGCTGGGTTTCAAATTCCACAGTACACCTGGGCATCTGGGGAAGACAAAACACAGGCAAACCAGACCGTCACGACACAAGCCATATCGATCTCTCAAAACCTTTTGAACATGATGTACATGCTCATAAGGTTCGAATATGTGCTTTATAGGCATCAAAATGTTAAACTCCAACTTGCCCTATGTGTGGCAATTTCACAATGTCACACCGCTCCCCAGTAAAACACCTGTGTGACTAAATTAACCATGTCAGGTAATCTGTGCCCACCTACACATGTGTTCCACCTGGTTACCAAACCACTGTCCCTATTTATAAACACATGGAGACGGTGTGTGCGTACATACCTCTAGCCCAACATGTGGGCAAACACATTGTGTGCTACCTACTACCTCTGTACTGATGACAATGGTTGACATGAAGCAGATGAGAAAGGAGGGGGTGCTATGTTGCAAGACTGCACATACTACATGTAATGTGCAAACACATCAGCATGTTGGTGTTGCACCGCCATGGGACTACATTTGTAACACAGTTTACAATAATCCCTGCAATTAAGGAAACATTAATAGCACCCATCAAATGCTGATGTGCATGACAGTTCTAAATATCAACTATACATGTTGGACTACAAAATAACATCAAAAGCCTAATCTATACGCACACAATACAAGTAGAGGCATTACCTGCCTATTGCCATACCATACACTAAATGAGCCATCTGTATAATTAGACGGGAAAAATTAAAGGCCGTCTCAAACATGGCCATACACACATTGCCTAAGCGGCCGGCAAAAGATGCATCAGCGTTCCGTGCACTTAAATACAACCCGCTAAAGAGGCTTACCGTCAGAGCAGCAGAAGATACGCAGGACACTAGTAGCTCAATGCACATGGACCTCTGGACAAGGTGTCGTGGCCATTGGCCTGCCTTTATAGGACGGCAAACCAATCACAGCGGTCGCAATGACGCACAGCATAATGGGACACCTGGGCTCACAATTAGCTACCGCTAATTGTTGGAGATCGCTGAATCGTGATAGGTTGCCGGCCCTTGAAAAGCTCCTGATTCGGCCCAACATTACGCTTGCTGGCCAGACCCATTAAGTAAGTATCTGTGGACACACATGGAAATTGCGGGGTGTGGGGTGCATATGTTGGTGTTATTTGCGACCGCAGAACACTGTTTGAGCAGAGTGTATAGGGGTTTGTAATGCTGGGGACGATATAGTGTACTGTGTGGACTTGGAGTAGGCATTTTGTTTGGGGCTTGAAACGTTTTGAACACATACCTTGCTGTGTTTGTTTCCAGACACCATACAGGAGATTGGCTGCAGGACTGTAGACAGAAATGTGTTACTCCTGTCACCTGGATCAATTTCTGCATACTGGTTGTGGCCAAGGGAGACTGGGTCCAACGGGACTAGGATGACACATGGCTTGGAGGTGTTGCACTCCAGACATGACATAGATGTTTCGGCCTAATGCGACCTGGACAAACATATGTAACCATGGGTACCCAACCTCACTCATGTGCAACGTTGTTGCCTCCTTGTAAGCTTACTTGACCAGGCTATCTGGGTACGTATTGTTTGTTTAACATCCCATAATAGGAAATGGCCACATTTTGATTATGGTCTGTGTAATGGCATAAGGAAATTTGTTATCATACATTATTGGTGACACATGTCCCTTTCTAACTCCCCTACGTGCAGATGTCTTACTTTGACAAACTCCCATAGAAGTTGATGTAGAGGAGGCCACTATCATTGGGCGTCTTCCATTTTGATTGGGGTGACTACTGGGCGTTTGGCTTCCCTTGCTTCAGGGATGTGTTTTTGGCCCTGACGCCAGTTCCCCTCCAGTTGGCTATAGTGTGTCATCAAAATAAGGTGTGGCTTGCTTAACCTGCTGACATGCCCACATATTGTTCTATGTAGTCATGTTGTGTATTCTCATCTACAGGTGCTGATATTGAGGATGCAGAATATCCATGACCGCCATGTTATCGTGGCTCTTGGGTTGGTGGAAGAGCAAATGTGGCTTCAGGATCGGTATGAAAGGTTGATGAGGCGCAGACAGCGGCGGTTGTGGACCCGTGATTGGCTTCTCAGGTGGCAAACCCGGGGCCACATGCAGCTGTTGCGGGAGCTGGAGATTAACTGTCCTGATGATTACCGAAACTATCTCCGTATGTCCGAGGACTGTTTCACCTTCCTATTGGAGCGTGTAGGGCCAATGATAGCGCGTCAGGACACTATAATGCGCCCATCAGTATCAGCTGCTGAGCGGTTGGCGATCACTTTGCGGTTCCTGGCTACAGGGCAGTCCATGACATCACTCACATACATGTCACGTGTCTCCCTGCCCCTGCTGAGCCGCCTGATCCCTGAAACGTGTTGGGCCATCTGGAGAGCTCTGCAGCCAGCCTACATGAAAATGCCTGACACAGCCGCAGAATGGCTGGAAGTAGCCCGAGGGTTTGAAACCCGGTGGAACTTCCCCAACTGTGGCGGGGCATTGGATGGTAAGCACGTGAGGATTACCAAACATGCCAACTCTGGCTCTTTGTTTTTCAATTACAAAGGGTATTGTAGTATAATCCTCATGGCTGTAGTAGATGCGCACTATGAGCTCCTCTACGTGGATGTTGGAATGAACGGTCGCAACTCAGATGGGGGTGTGTTTGCACGCAGCTCCTTGGCAACACTACTAGGGAGTGGTGGGCTAAACTTACCCTCAAATGAGCACACGACCGAACATCTCAACTTTGCGTTTGTGGCGGATGAAGCATTCCCACTTCAGGAACACCTACTGCGGCCATATCCACAGAGGGCCCTTACTTCTGAGAGACGCATTTTTAACTACCGGCTATCCCGGGCCCGCCGTGTGGTTGAAAATGCGTTTGGGATAATGGCCAATAGATTCCGGGTTTTTCATACGCCTATGCATATGAAACCGGAGTCTATTGACGCGGTAGTGGTGGCCTGCTGTGTGCTGCACAACTTCCTGCGTCGTAGGGATAGGGCATCATACACGCCAGGAGGTTATGTAGATCATGCAGACGCTACAACAGGGGAGCTCCGTCCAGGGTCTTGGCGTGATGAGGGCCATGTGATTCTGCCACTCCAGCCGCAGAGCCATGGCCGCACTCGGCGGGAGGCCAGGGACAGTAGAGACGCTTACTGCTCCTACTTCAATGGGTCTGGTGCAGTGAGCTGGCAGGACCAGGCCATGTAGTGTGGCTGGTTCTGGGAGGTGTATTTCACTTTGCAATGGAGGTGACAGCAGGTTAGCTGCACCCCTTTTCTTTTGTGTTTAACATTTTCATGATCTTTGTTTTCCTAATGTGCATGATGTTTAGTTAGTTAGTTAGTTAGTGTTTTTTAGAAATTGTTTTCTGCTGCACAGGTTCCAATGTGGTTTCAATTTGTTGTGTCTGCAATGTGTTGCCAGATTGTCACATGCACTTTAATTGTCCATTTTATTTTGATGTATGTTTTTTTTTAAAATTTTCATCCAAGGTCACGATGAATTATTTTGATTTATAAAATACTATTTTGGATCCAAACAAATGTGTGAGCCTGTTTACTTGGTGGAGGAGGGAAATGTGATGAGGTTTATGGTGGGGGCCTGGGATGTCATAGCCACCTATTGGCTGGGATTGTGCAGACAATATGTGTGGTTAGCCATGTTTTTTAAAAAGTATTTTTCCCAACAGTGTTTGTGGGCATTGTGCGTACATGAGCCTTTATTTTGTTGTAGGCAGAGGGTCCCCTGCACACAGCACATTGATGCAGGCCATATTCTTCTCAGGTGTTTTCTAATACACTGGCACACAGACCTTTCACAGGTTTGCTAGGGAGCAGTTCCACTCCATTCACATCTGTTGCCAGATATATATGAACACCATTGAGCCTGCATTCCAACATAGTTAGCCATAGTTGACACAGATCCAATTTACACAGAGAACGCACATACTGTGTGTTGTAAGCCGCTAATGTGTGTGCCAGAAACGCACCTCGCCGCAATCTACACACGCCGCTGTCACAAGCGCTGATCGTGCGTGACAAGGCAAACACTTGTACTACGTACACATAGCCCCGGAACCGCTACTTGTATGCACACTGGGTATGTGACTGGCTACCGCTCCTGGGTGACGCTTTTACATCGGTTTAGATGCATTCGCCACACTCCGCCATGTCACAACCGCTTATTCAGTGCTTCACTCCGCTCACTAGTACGTCACGTCTCGGCCATCCTCCCTTTCCGTCGTGCCCAATCACAACTCCGTAGTGTTGGCCAATGGTTGTGGTTTGGGCGCGGCGTACAGGACTGTGGCACGCCTATTTGTTTTACGTCCTGCCTTTGTTGCTCACACATCACCCTGTGGTGGCGGCTTGTGAAGCGGCTACGCTAGGCAACAGCTGGCTACTTGAGACACCCGGCGATGTAGCTAGCTACAGATGTAGCGTGGCGTAGCGCACATTGTGGAGGCGTGTAAAGAGGGTGCGTTGACCGTTTGTAGCCGTTTGAGCGTGCTCGTGCACGTGAAGTAGCGGGATGTATCCAGCCTGCCGTCGCGGCGTGTAAAGGTACCATTAGGAATGTCCCTGCAAGAGTAGCTGCTGTGACCCCCCTCTTCCCCCCGACCGTTCGGCAGAAAAGTACCAACAGTGACCTTCAGACCGGGCAACTCTGATAATGATAGAAGATAGTATTAACACCAAGTATATTGGACTTTCCTAAAAATAAGGCATCTTGTTTGGTCGATGACCCATCCATTTGTTGGTGTTGTGTACAGAGAAGGACTTTTTTGAGTTGTTTTTCAGTTCTTCCTTTACAGGGCCTGTTTTTTTTGTTAATGTCATATTTCCCCTTCCCATGTTTTGCGGCATTTGCACTTCCGTAATGGATAAGAGGGCATGCATGCAGCCTTTGGAGTACAACTCAAATACCTTAATGGACGCTGGCCTTCATGGTCCTTACACCACTTTGAGTCTATCTGCTGCTGATGCCTTTGGGACTTTTGTTATTTATATTATACTAGCTGGGTGCCCGATGCACATGCATCGGGATTCTAGAAGGGCGAGTCTCTGACTCGCAATGGCCGCTTTGCGGCCAATGCTTCGCGCTGCTAAGGCGACTCGCCATGCCCGCTGCGCGGGCATAGCGAGTCGCCTTAGAACTGCTCGCAATGGCCGCTGCGCGGCCAATGCTTCAGGCGTATCCACATGACCACGCCGACTCGCATTGCGAGTGGACTCAGAAGGGGCAAAAAACCCATTCGCAATTATATAATAGATATCAATTATATCAATAATATAATCTTAATAATCAGATTTATAATCTATGTTAAAGTACAATTTTTTGTGCTGGACCATTCCTGAAAACAGATGCTTTGATAATACCCTACAAGACTGGTGAATAAGCCGCAGAGCTCTGGCCTGATGATTCGAGGAATGGAAATGTAAGACACTAAACGCACAATGCATGTTTTCAGGATTCAGCATCTTTGCAATGCTAAGGAAACCCTTAAATTTTGCACTATTTTCATACTTTGGGGACTGTAGTGGGCCACCCCAGCCCTAGATGTCTCTGGAAGTTGCCTGGGGGCAAGAGAAACCCCCAAGCCCTTTCACTACAGCTGCGGCTCTCCCTATACCCTCTTAGGCCCTGTGACCAGCATGTGTTGTTTGATTTTTTTTTTTACGCAGATTTTGAGAATCTGCAACAAAATCAGCATATCTATCCTGAGGCCAGCAAAGTCTGTGACATGTGGTGTGCACACATTGCTTTTTTTTTCCTTGCACATGTGGTTCAGATTTTTTTTTCTTATCCAAATTCTGCACCAAATCTGCAAGGAAAAAAAATGTTGTAACAGCTGTGAGGTAGCACCCGGGGAACCCGCTTGCATCATGACAAAACACGTGTATAATTTAACCAATGTCTACCCGTTTATTTTTCACATATAAACAACATAACCCGGATAGCATGTTTGACACATTGCACATTGATTATAAACACAATACATAAATACACCATACATTTACAAATAACATTACATAACACCTATAATGCACATCTAACTCTTACGATCACCGGGACCTTTCACCACGACTCTCTCTCCCCATTGGAGCACTACTAACAGCTCCCGTGGTGATCACGGCCTCCGGCCTATCTATACTTTACACATACATTTATAAGTTACCCTATATATATACATCTACTATATAATTGCCGTAGGCACGTTTGTGTCGGACCCCGGCACGCCGTGGCTTTGTCACTATGTGACGTCACCACGTCGTGTGAGGCATTGCCCGCGTAGCGGGCATTGCGACCCCTCGCCGCTGTCATCCCGCTCCGGAGCAGCTGCTGTCAGCACATGCTGACACAGTGCTCCGGAGCCTGTGCCCCTGTGCCCGCTCCGGAGCAGCTGCTGTCAGCACATGCTGACACAGTGCTCCGGAGCCTGTGCCCCTGTGCCCCAGTGCCGCCCGCTACCCACAATTCGCCCCCCCCCCATGTCCGCACAGACCCCCCCATGTCCGCACAGACTCCCCTCCCCATGTCCGCACAGCCCTCCCCATGTCCGCACAGCCCCTCCCCATGTCCGCACAGCCCCTCCCCATGTCCACACAGCCCCCCCCATGTCGTACACACAGCCCCCCCATGTCCGCACAGCCACCCCCATGTCGTACACATAGCCCCCCCATGTCCGCACAGCCACCCCATGTCCGCACACCCACCCCGCACCTAAGCTCCTACCCCCTAACTCCGCCGCTCCTAAGTCCCTACCCTCTAAGCTCCGCCGCATCCTAAGCCCCGACCCGCCCCACCTAAGCCCCTACCCCCTAAGCACCGCCGCACCTAAGCCCCTACCCCCTAAGCCCCGCCGCCTCCTAAGCTCCCGCCGCTTTCCCCCGACGCTTTCCCCCGCACCTATGCCCCTACCCCCTAAGTCCGCCGCACCCCTACACCCTAAGCCCCGACCCGCCGCACACCTAAGCCCCTACCCCCTAAGTCCGCCAAACCCCTACACCCTAAGCCCCGACCCGCCGCACCTATGCCCCTACCCCCTAAGTCCGCCGCACCCCTACACCCTAAGCCCCGACCCGCCGCACCTATGCCCCTACCCCCTAAGCCCCGCCGCCTCCTAAGCTCCCGCCGCTTTCCCCCGCACCTATGCCCCTACCCCCTAAGTCCGCCGCACCCCTACACCCTAAGCCCCGACCCGCCGCACACCTAAGCCCCTACCCCCTAAGTCCACCAAACCCCTACACCCTAAGCCCCGACCCGCCGCACCTATGCCCCTACCCCCTAAGTCCGCCGCACCCCTACACCCTAAGCCCCGACCCGCCGCACCTATGCCCCTACCCCCTAAGCCCCGCCGCCTCTTAAGCTCCCGCCGCTTTCACCCGCCGCTTTCCCCCGCCCGACCCGCCGCACCTATGCCCCTACCCCCTAAGTCCGCCGCACCCCTACACCCTAAGCCCCGACCCCCGCACACCTAAGCCCCTACCCCCTAAGTCCGCAAAACCCCTACACCCTAAGCCCCGACCCGCCGCACCTATGCCCCTACCCCCTAAGTCCGCCGCACGCCTTCACCCTAAGCCCCGACCCGCCGCACCTATGCTCCTACCCCTAAGCCCCGCAGCCTCCTAAGCTCCCGCCGCTTTCCCCCGCCGCTTTCCCCCGCCGCTGTCGCTAACACCTAAAGCCCTACACCCGAAGACCCCGCCGTCCCCTAACCTAACGTCCCCGTCGATCACTTACATGCCTTCTTAATCATCTGATCGTCCGTCCGATCCACAAGTCCTCCGTCCGGCCAGGCGTCCTCTTCATCCGGCCCCGGGGGTCTTCTCTCTTCTTTCCGCCATCTCCGCCTCTTCGTCCGGCCCCGGGGATCTTCTGTCTTCTTTCCGCCAACTTCCAGCTCCGACGTCCTCTTCAGTTATCATTAACATAGAATGGACGACAAATCCGCCATTCTATCTTAATGACATCTGAGGGGCTCTTCTGATTGGTCGCTGTCTACTGCCTTCAGCCAATCAGAAGAGCCCCTCATTTCCCATTCAAATACATTAGCGGTGTGTCGGCGATTTTATGGCCGGCCACCTGGTTCTATTTGTCGGCCCTAAAATCGCGGACACACCGCTAATGCATCTCTATGGGCAGTGAGCCCGATTTCGGATTGGTCGCCGACCAATCAGAATTCGAGCTCACTGCCCATAGACATGCATTAGCGGTGAGTCCGCGATTTTAGGGCCGACAAATAGAACCAGGTCGGCGGCCATAAAATCGCCGACACACCGCTATTGTATTTCAATGGGAACAAATAAATTTAATAATAAAAAAAATAATTAAAAAATAATAAAAAAATAATAAAAAAAATAAATAAAAAATAATAAATAATTCAATAAAAATAATAATAAAAAAAATAAATATATCCAAATTATATCAGCCCTTTCAGCGGACCTGAAAGAGAACTGGGTCTCAGCCTAAATAATAAATTTAATAATAAAAAAAATAATTTAAAAAAAATTAAAAAATAATAAAAAAATAAATAAAAAATAATAAATAATTCAATAAAAATAATAATAAAAAAAATAAATATATGCTAATTATATCAGCCCTTCCAGCGGACCTGAATGAGAACTGGGTCTCAGCCTAAATAATAAATTTAATAATGAAAAAAATAATTTAAAAATAATTAAAAAATAATAAAAAAATAAATAAAAAATAATAAATAATTCAATAAAAATAATAATAAAAAAAATTAATATATGCTAATTATATCAGCCCTTCCAGCGGACCTGAATGAGAACTGGGTCTCAGCCTAAATAATAAATTTAATAATAAAAAAAATAATAAAAAAATAATTTAAAAAAAATAAAAAAAAAAATAAAAAATAATAAATAATTCAATAAAAATAATAAAAAAAAAATATATGCTAATTATATCAGCCCTTCCAGCGGACCTGAAAGAGAACTGGGTCTCAGCCTAAATAATAAATTTAATAATAAAAAAAATAATTAAAAATAATTAAAAAATAATAAAAAAATAAATAAAAAATAATAAATAATTCAATAAAAATAATAATATTAATGCTAATAATAATGTTATTAATGCTATTATTAATGCTAATAATGCTATTATTAATGCTATTAATGCTAATAATAATGCTATTAATGCTATTAATAATGTTATTAATGCTATTATTAATGCTAATAATGCTATTATTAATGCTATTTATGCTAATAATAATGCTATTAATGCTATCAATAATGCTATTAATGCTATTATTTATGCTATTAATGCTATTAATGCTAATATTTATCCTATTAATGGTATTATTAATGCTATTAATGCTAATAATAATGCTATTAATGCTATTAATAATGTTATTAATGCTATTATTAATGCTAATAATGCTAATAATAATGCTATTAATGCTATTATTATGCTATTAATGCTATTAATGCTAATATTTATCCTATTAATGCTATTAATGCTATTAATAATGCTATTCATGCTAATAATATTGCTATTAATGCTCTTTATGCTAATACTAATGCTATTAATGCTATTTTTATGCTATTAATTCTATTATTTATGCTATTAATGCTATTAATAATGCTATTAATAATGCTATTAATCCTATTAATGCTATTAATAATGCTATTCATGCTATTAATAATACTATTAATGCTATTAATGCTCATAATAATGCTATTAATAATGTTATTAATGCTATTATTAATGCTAATAATGCTATTATTAATGCTATTAATGCTAATAATAATGCTATTAATGCTATTAATAATGTTATTAATGCTATTATTAATGCTAATAATGCTATTATTAATGCTATTTATGCTAATAATAATGCTATTAATGCTATTAATAATGCTATTAATGCTATTATTTATGCTATTAATGCTATTAATGCTAATATTTATCCTATTAATGGTATTATTAATGCTATTAATGCTAATAATAATGCTATTAATGCTATTAATGCTAATAATAATGCTATTAATGCTATTAATAATGTTATTAATGCTATTATTAATGCTAATAATGCTATTATTAATGCTATTAATGCTAATAATAATGCTATTAATGCTATTAATAATGCTATTAATGCTATTAATTATGCTATTAATGCTATTAATGCTAATATTTATCCTATTAATGGTATTATTAATGCTATTAATAATGCTATTAATGCTAATATTTATCCTATTAATGCTATTAATGCTATTAATAATGCTATTAATGCTATTAATTATGCTATTATTGCTATTAATGCTAATATTTATCCTATTCATGGTATTATTAATGCTATTAATGCTAATAATAATGCTATTAATGCTATTAATAATGTTATTAATGCTATTATTAATGCTATTAATGCCAATAATAATGCTATTAATAATGCTATTAATGCTATTAATGCTAATATTTATCCTATTAATGCTATTAATGCTAATAATAATGCTATTAATGCTATTAATAATGCTATTAATGCTATTAATTATGCTATTAATGCTATCAATGCTAATATTTATCCTATTAATGGCATTATTTATGCTATTAATGCTAATAATAATGCTATTAATGCTATTAATAATGTTATTAATGCTATTATTAATGCTATTAATGCTATTATTAATGCTATTAATGCTATTAATAATGCTATTAATGCTATTAATTATGCTATTAATGCTAATATGTATCCTATTAATGCTATTAATATTGCTATTAATGCTAATAATAATGCTATTAATGCTATTAATAATGTTATTAATGCTATTATTAATGCTAATAATGCTATTATTAATGCTATTAATGCTAATAATAATGCTATTAATGCTATTAATAATGTTATTAATCCTATTATTAATGCTAATAATGCTATTATTAATGCTATTAATGCTAATAATAATACTATTAATGCTATTAATAATGTTATTAATGCTATTATTAATGCTAATAATGTTATTATTAATGCTATTAATGCTAATAATAATGCTATTAATGCTATTAATAATGTTATTAATGCTATTATTAATGCTAATAATGCTATTATTAATGCTATTAATGCTAATAATAATGCTATTAATGCTATTAATAATGTTATTAATGCTATTAGTAATGCTAATAATGCTATTAATAATGCTATTAATGCTAATAATAATGCTATTAATGCTATTAATACTGTTATTAATGCTCATAATACTGCTAATAATGCTATTAATACTGCTATTACTGCTAATAATAATGCTATGGCTTATATTATTGCTATTGATGATGCGATTATTATTTAAAAATGTTTAAAAAAACAATAAACATATTTTAGATACCCCTTGCATTTGCATCAGGCTAACAGCTATAACTACTATAATCAAATTAATGCACGTTCTAGAATCCCGATGCATTTGCATCGGGCTCACAGCTAGTATATATATATATATATATATATATCAACGGGGCCTGTGGGTCCCAATGGCGGAACCAGCTGTCTGGCTTTAGTTACCCAGCTCAATGACTCAATATTTACCCCGCAGTCAGGATTCCTGCCTGACCGGGACCTTACATGCCACATGTGATCCATCCAACAATTTTCATGGACCACATGCGTCCTCACATACGCTCACAGCCCATCATAATACATCCATGGACTGTGGCTCCTCCATGACCATAACATGGACCTGGTCAACCATAGAATCCGAGCTAACCACGCGTCACCATGGCCTATTCACCACGTTACGGGCCACCAGTCACCACCAAACCCCGATCTCATGGCAGGTCTCCAGGTCGACGACTGTACCCTGCGTCTGAGTAGCACCCTCCCGGATCAGCCATGGTTACCCTTTCTAGGAGCCTTTGTGACCCCTGTGTCTGGCCACAGGCTCACCCACACCATTAGAGGCCGTGGTTGAGGGACAGGTACCCGCTGCAAGCAGCAGGCCAAGCCTCCCTCTCGTCCCACAGGGACGGAACGCCTCCAATACCGTCCACTCCAGCTTGGTCTTTCCCACCGACACTGTTCATGGCCTTTCTACCTAAGCCATACCATACACATATAGTTCAACAGGTCCTTCACTGACTAACTAGTCGGACCTAATGGCGGCTACACTCGCCTGGCATGATTTACACACAGCTCACTTCATCACACGGGAACTGCCGTCTTACCGGGCACGGATCCGGGTCTCGCTACCTGTGTCAGAGGTCCACCATGCATCCCCACGGGCTCCATCCCGGACGTGAGGTGAACCACGGTTCGGACCAGCGTCCACAGGGTCAGCCACAGCTTCCCCCTCCAGGTGCTGTTACGACCTCAGTCCTAGACCCCTGCATGGAGCTAGCATGCTCCCATCATACACACAGAGCCCTGGGCTGCTCTGCACTATGGCTGGTCATCAGGATCACCATGATTTCAGGCTGATCTCTGGCTGATAATGATTCTCACAAGTCTCTCTGAATCTTCAATCACTCAGCTGTTCAGGCTCTTATCGTGCCTGCCACTCCTACACTGACTCATCCAGCTGGGCTGCTATTACTCAGGACACACCCACACCGGCTGATAGCATTTAGCACACCTTGCTCTTTCAGCCGCTCATTGGTCTCATGAATGTGTCAGATTTCCAGCACTCACTATCACATTTAACTCCTTGTGTTCCAGACAGGTTCACACAGCGTCATTCACTATAAAACCGGCCAGTGTGAACAGGATCATACCCTGATCCTGCATGTGATGCGCCTCGGCCATGGGGACCATGCCGGCGGTGCCTCACACAGCACTTTTGGATTTTCAGACTTTGCTGGATTCAGAGGTGCTTAAAGTATTCTGTGTGTGACAGTTGCACTGAAGCTTGCTAAGCAATA
The DNA here is from genome assembly GCA_033576535.1 of Allobates femoralis. Taxonomy (NCBI): domain Eukaryota; kingdom Metazoa; phylum Chordata; class Amphibia; order Anura; family Aromobatidae; genus Allobates; species Allobates femoralis. Next base: position 43,382 of record JARQOC010001333.1, read on the forward strand.
GTGTAGGAAGACAATGTCTGTGCCAAAACAGCGAGGCTCCACTTTAAAATGATTTAAGCTGTGTTTGGCAGCGTTTGGGTTTCTTTCAAAGCGTTTTTTAGGCCCTTGATT